>VUQG01027064.1:0-16882 GCA_015106755.1 Etia nguti | reverse complement strand
TTGTTCAAAGTTAGCGTTAGCGTTATGTTCATACATGTTACAAATACCTGTAAATCAAATTGAGTTCAGTGACAATTACTGTTTGTTTTAATCAATTTATTAATAATATTAAACTTTTAAACTAATGCAACACATTTAACAACGTAACAAATATATTCAAATAAATACATTTCTTAATGCATAACTTATTGTGGAACTGATCTTTAAGAAGTGAAAACAGTCTTTCCATCCTCTCCCTGCTCTCCTGCGCTCTCCTCAGCCTCTCTTTGCTGCCTCATGTCCTCTCTGATGAGGTCTAGCAGCTCATCATCCCCGTCTCTTTTCCTCTTTCTCCCTGTCGTGGGTGGCTGACTCACTTCCTCATCGCTGTCGTTTTGGTCACCCACTACTGTGCTTAACCCTGGAGTGTCCTCAGGAAGAGAAGAAATTAGGACAGGAGGCCTAATGAAAGGGCCTCTGTCCTATCACCTCTTCCATGAGGGCAAACCAGGACCAAGTAGCAGCAGTGGGCTTTCCACTGACTCCCTCTCCTGACCCTGGTTACTTGCAATCCTAAAGGCAGAGGAAATCAAAAATGACAGTAGACAAATAAAAACAACACAACAACTCTTAGTAATTGGACATTTATTAACTTGTGTTCTTAAGATTTTTTTCTTGATAACACACATACATACTTTATATTTTTTTTTAAGTTATTTCTTCTGGCCTGCAAGGGGGTGAATTTCCCCTGAAGGCCCATCTATTCCAGAATTGTCCTGATCACACACAACAAATAAGAGAAGAGAAAAAACCATGGCAACTATGTTAATCCTTTTTTACAGCAGAACACCAGAGGAATACCGTCTGGACATCACAGGTTCTGTACAGCTGCGGTCTGTGAATCGTTTGGTACCGGGCCGCGAGAGTTGAGGCTCTGGTGTGAAATTTATGGTTTTCAGGGTTTTTATCGTTAACTCTGTTTCCCTGGGTCTTTTCCCGTGTTGTAGTTGTGCGTCTCATTTTATTTTGTTGTATTTATCTGCGACACCTTAAAGGCCGGTCCGTGTCTTACATAAACCGGTCTGTGGCGAAAAAAGGTTGGGGACCGCGGCTGTACAGCATGAAGGTTAATAAAACCATGCTCATATGAATATGATGTGTAAATTGATTTATTCTTGTACCTCCATGCCACAGTGGCCCAATTCTCCACCCCAGTGAAGAGGTGATCATTTTCTCCTCTAATTTTAATAAATTGATCCGTTTGGTCTTTGTTCTCTACAACATATCACTAAAAAGATTAATTCGACAAAATCAAAATAGGCTGTATGTAAGCGGCAATACATGAAAAAACTGAGGGACCCACCACACAAGCTAGTTTATGGTTATTTTAATTAAAGAAAAAATGTCTATGCAGATGCCCAAAGCTTAGCAACACAACCGCTATAGAAATTTAACTTTAACTAGGTAGAGGATCATTAGGGGGTCCATTGTCCCTCTTGGGGGATACTCCCACAGGGCTTAAATCTGGGACTCTCCACCATTTGACCCTAGAACTGAAGAAGCTTCTTGGATGAGAGGTGAAACATCTTCAAGCAACTTAAAGAAGTCCAGACGCTTTTCTTTCTAAACTCCTTAGACTACTTTTGTTGTTGTGATGTCTTCCCAGTCTCCAGACTAGAACATCACTTGCCATTGGTTTGTGGAGTTTCATGTTTGTGTGGAGCACGCACACTTTTCTGTCAAGTCTATTTTTTCGGATCAAATAGACTAAATCTACTTTTAGTCTCAAACTGTAAGCTTTTTTCTGCTGTAAAGTTTGCAGTTTAAAATGGGAGTTAATAGGGATGAACTTGTTCCTGGAGCTGGACTTAAGTGGCCATTCAAGGAACTGCAGTTTTTGGCACGTCCGAACAGCCACCATATCTGGTATCCAGTCCCTATAATCAATCAGTGAACTGAGATGGGAAACTGGCTGAAAACATAACCAACAGAAAGTCACTAATGGGTGACTTCATTTTGATTACAGTACACTGTCTTTTTGACTTTTTCTGTATATGGTCCTTGTACACTACATAGTCATCTAAAAAATAAATATTAAAAAGACAGTTGGCTCCCAAAACTAAGCTAATATTTTTCCTCTGCCCAGTAGTGCTGTTCCTCCATCTAGATAATTTTTACCCTGGTTTGCCCATTTTTAGCAAAGCAACAGAAAAAATTTGAAAGATCTTGTTGTGAGCCGTTTCCTTTGGGAACTATTTTTGTCTGTTTAACCACACTCACCAACTGTGCACAGGAAGTGTGTTTCTACCAGTGACACAAGGCTTATACTTTGAATGTTTGCGCTGCAGTGATAGCTAGCTTCCTTTTGCATTTAATGCAGTTATGTTTTATTGAGTCATTTATTTCTGATGTTACAGTAACATAGTTACAGTGTGTAACTATGTAACAGTGCGTAACATGGTTACGGTTGGAGAGCTTTTCTTTCTATATTTTGCACTTGTTTATATATGGTGTTAATATGATATTACATCCATAACATATTAATGCATACATTAATGCAAGTGATTCTCTTTGTTGCTGGCAAATGTAGTACCATTTGGAATGCTTTTTTCTTCTGTTTTATAAAATAAACCAGTCCATTGTTAATTATTAATGGGGTACAATGCACTTTGCAGAGTAAACGGATTCTCACTGTGCTTGTGGTCATTTAGGATTTTTACACAGAAAAGGGCAAAAAGGGCTAAATTTGGTTCCCATCTGTTAACAGTCTAAATTACAAGGTTGCCTGAGCTCAGCTGATTGTGACAGCAGCAACACAAGGAAAAAGGGTCATTTAGATACCCACAAGGCTGTGTTAAAGTCATTTGTTATGTGTCATTCTTTGCTGAGCTTAAAGTCATGAAGACACAATGTCGCAGCGATGGTCTTGTGCAGCACACTGGGTGGCTGAAAGTGCTGGCAGAGTCAGAGTTTGCTTTCCACTGGTGCCATGTTAAAAGCGGATACCCTTTGAGAACAGATGCTCTTTTTGGAGAACCAATACTGTTTTAGTCATCAGGAAAAGCTGCAGACATTGTGATATTTTTAAAAGACAAACAAAGACACATTATGATTCTTTGTTTATGCTTCCTAGCGGTGTTGCAACCCCAGGTCTCAGCTCAGTACGCTGAGTGACAGCCCTGCACAGCGAAGCAAGGCTTTGATTATCATGTTGCTTCCTATCCAAAGCACTTCTTCAGCCCTGTTTGTGCGTGTCCTTGATACTCAAACCAAAAATGAAATACCATCAGTCATGTCTAAGCGTTGTGATTACTCTGCCATTGTTGCTGTTTAGGCTTTAGTTTCAGAGCTGATGAAAATATTGTGCAATAATTTTACACACCATAGCTGCAGATTAGTTACTGTGCATTAATTTTCATGGTGGTTTATGAATGATAATTACTTGGCATATCAAGCTCAGAAAGGCATGCAAATTAGCAGAGTTCATTAGAGGCATTAGAAACACGTTACCCAATTATGGCATTCTGCTTGGCTATGCCAGTGACACGGACAAAGAAACTGGATGCACTATCCAGACGCTTCTTTTCAAGCTGGTTAAAATCAGACAAAATAACTAAGGGTTGTGTTATGAATCTGAAAGATTAGAGTAAGTGATGCCAAAACAAAGATCAGATGTTACACCTAAATGTGTAGAGGTTTAGGCTGAAGAACAAATTTTTAAGTGATATGTAAAATTATGTAAACCCACCCCACCCAAAAAAAACATTAGACGGTATAGCCCTGCGATAAACTGGAAGCCTATCCAGTGTATACCTTTAATCCACCTGGGATAGACTCTCAGGTGTCACTACTGATAATATTTGGACAATTCCATTTTTTCTATTCTTTAGGCTCTGTGGTTTCAAACATTGAGACTTTCAGCTTCAGCATGAGTGGTATAAGTGCAAATAAGTGCCATAAGAAATTTCATCAAAACATGCAAGGTACAAAAAGAAAATTAAATCCTGTATTAAATGTGCTGAAATTAATTAGTTTTTACTAAATAATTTTACAAAGTTCCTCAAAATACTACAGTGAAACTAAGTCGGCAGTCTGACCCTGTGAGACAAATTCACAGTGTACAACCTCTGAAAATGGCATCCGTACTGTAAGCAGTCCAGAGATGTTGCCTTTGAAGGGGACATCAACCTAAATTAAAAACAGTACAGTTTTTTTATTTTTATAGGTCGATTCCCAAAACATAAGGCTTGCCTACCATTAGTCCTAAACACCATTACTCCTTCACTGCACCTAACCTCTTCTTTGTTGTGGGGCCTCACTCTCTCTTCTTTAGTCTAGTTTTCAGCAGATGGACTTAAGGAACACATTAAAATCTTTCATCTTTATATCTCTAATCTTTCTGCTGTAAGATGTAACGTGTTCCCAGGAGTTTTGATGCATTTCCCTGACTGTGAGCACACAGAACTCTCCCGCAGACCCCTGCATTACTAATAAATGCTGGTTAATGTGTGTCGGCTCCACCGAGAGCCATACATGTCTCTCATGTCAGAAGAGAAGTATGTCACCATGTGTGGCAGTTTTTTCTTCCTTGCATTAGTTTATAGAAATTTGTGCTAAAACTTTTCTAGTATTTGTTATTTGACTTCATTCTTACCAGGGGTTTAGATCTTGAAATGACTTCTGAACACAAGAAAACCTGTTCTGCTAGATCCTGGAGATCACTGTTGACTTGCTGTGCCATGATGAAAAAAGTTACACTTGATATGCAAGTGATTTTCTGTTCATCTGCAAGAATTCTCCACAGTCTATCAACTTGTCATTTTCTAGTTTTCCTTTGAGCACCTGCTTTTTCAGAATGTACCAGCTGTACTAGCAAGCCAACTACGTCTGATGTCTCTCATGTATGGTTTCTTTTTGAGTGTCATTCTTTTCTTCATCACATGCACTGTTTTTCTTCACTCCTCATAACGACAGACAAATTTCACTTCCATGCAAATGGCAAGTCTTAGCCATCAGTTAGCATTTAGGTTTTGATAGCACACGTTTAAAGGCTGAAAATACGCTTTGTGTCTCTGACTTGGCAATGTGAAACAAATACCTTAATTATGTTGATGTGCGAAAAACATGTCTGTTTTCCTTGTAGCTTCAGCTATGGGGTTTTAGTATAGATCATGCTAGCTCAGTGTCACATTCTCACAACTCTCAACAAAATTTTTTTAATGTTATTAGTTACACAATAGTATGAAAGAATAGTAGTATTGTATCCTTTACATCTTATCCATAAGGTGGCATAATTATTTGAGCAAACAAAGTTTACGACGACATGGTATAACAATTGAAAGAATTGCTTCTTAAAGGCTTGCATGTGTGTTGAAGTCTACCATTAAGTTTTTCCAAGTGTAAGGTCAATTACATTTACAGGATACATGAAATGAGATTTCTGCCAAGTCTGAGCTGCGTGCTTTAATCATTCCTTGTAGCTGAAATATAAATACAAGGGATTACTTGCAAAGTGTCAAGGCTATGTTGATTTAAACCTTTAAGGTTTTAATTCAACTCAGCAGATAGTCAGTTCATGGCTAGGCTTCAAAATGATCATGAAACTGAAACGTGATAAAATGAGCAGTCTGATGTTTGTCGAAAGAAAATAAAGAATTTATCTCTGCGAAATTACCATGAAATTTAAGGTGTGTGGTAAAATAACTGTAAAATCAAGCCGTTGAACACTTTGTGTAACTTATCTGCTGCAAAAAAAAGATTTTTGAGCTGACTTAAACTGTGAAATCAGGAAGTTAACAGGTACTTGTAAGTGAAGAGAAAAATACAAACTGATCTCAAGATGGATGTGCTACTGGATGAAAATGATAATTCGGCATGAATGTGAACACGTATACCATGACCAAGTATAAAGGATATCTCAGCAAGAACCATGCAAGTTTAATTTAAAATGAGTTTTTACTTTTGCGTCTCCACATCCAGCCAATGATAAGGGGAGGAACCAGAGAGATTTAAATGAACATTAGCTACGGTGAAGCTGGTAGCCTGCAGGGCTGAGGTACAGCTGCAGCGAGGAGGAGGGGAAATATGATGTTACACAGTACATAACCTTAAAACTACGGGAAAGTTTTCCTGCTTTCCCTCGTTTTCTTGTGTTTTGGTGTTGGATGGTCATTTTAACCATGACACACATTTACCTTATTTGAAATGTATCTACAAGTAATCCCCATGAGCCGAAGGCTCAGCCTCCAGTTTTCTCTAATAAAATAACTTCAGTTATTTTTGTCTACTCTCGGACCTTAATAATGTGAAAAAGAGGGAATTTCATTTCATCTCAGTCACAGAGATCTGGCTGTAAACACAGAAGCGTCACCACCTGCTGTTCATGCTTTCTGTTTATGAATGTGTGAAGTGTGTGAAGAAAGTTGGCTTAAAGAGAGGATGGCTTAGAGGTTTGACATTGTCAACATTTTAAGAGGGGGGCTCTATTCTACTCGCTGCATAGTTGATCAGTATCATATCACCTGGTTTTTTTTGTGTTTTTTTTTCTTAAGTCTGCTTGAATTTGAAAATTTGGACAGCTGAATCAAAATAGCGGACCTAGAAAAAGGCTACCTTTTCTTGTTAATAATAAAATATTCATCAAAATATAATGACACATCAATATTTAAGAACCAACATTCATCAGCTTGTGCAGCTAGCTTACAATAGCTAATAATCAACTGTGTAATAAAATATGCAGCATTAAATTTAAAGCTTTAAGTTTTCATTTTGTTTATGTAGACATTAATAAATATTATTTGATAATTTAATTGACAGTAAAGAAAACATTTTGAGTTCATTAAGTAATATTTATTTATAACGTATTAATAAATACTTCAAACAGGAAATTGATTTAGATAAAAAAAACATTAAATTCATTAAACTAAAAATTAAAATGCGCCAGATGTCATATTGTCAAAGCTGGCCGGTCAGTCCTTGTGTTCTTATCCCAACTCACGTTGCTCTACCTTCCACTGCAAAATACAGAGGTGACCTGACATATTAAACTCCATGTAATTTAAATGTTTATTGGTTTCATCTGACTAAAGATTGTGCTGCCAATATTCAAGGTTCAAGGTTCTTTATTCGTCACATGCATAGTTATACAAGTATAACACACAGTGAAATGTAACCTGACACTCTCCTCGACTTGTGCAAAAGGAGGGGGGGGGGGGATATTATGTATTATATACACTAGGTGAATGTGCAATGTGCAGTAGTAGCATTGTATGCAGCAAGCAGGTGAATTGTGTACATTAAGTGAATTAAATAAGAATAGACAATCTGACTATTTTACAAAATAGACAATATGAACATATTTAATTTTAAATATTTTGTAAAAAATAGATATTCATTAAGTTTAAAGTTGTATGCCACCTGGGGTGCAACCTTTTCTTTGTTGGGCAGCAGCCATGAGCTGGATTTTACAAAGACCCCTACAGAAACCTCTTACTGAAAACTTTTATATAAAACAATTAAGACAAACTCCCACTGAAAAACAGGCAAACAGCAAATTGTACTAGGTGTTTGTTTTTCTGTTATTGGCAGTTTGGTTCCTTCTATACCTCGAGGAATAGACCTGCCAAAAAAAAAAATGTCATAGATAATGTTTTAGAAATAGTAGAAGAATAAAAACAGCTTGCCTCATACAGACCTTCAGCATGAAATTGTATAGTTTGGGTGAATATGTTTAAAATCCATGAGTGATTTCCACCTGCAGCTCTTTACTAGGTTTCCCAGATCTATGGAAAAAACCTGCCAAAATCTGTCAGGATGTATTGGCCTTCCACTGGATTGATCTAAGTAACGCAGCAACATGTAGTCTCTTTTATTTATGCTGGGTGGTTGCACAGAGAGCAACACTTCTTTTTCAGGAACACTGCTCAGTTTCACACCTGAAAGCTGCCCAATAAACCTGTTGACCACTGGGTGAGGTCCACGCTCAAAGGCATCTCACCTCACTTCAGTGGTTAAGTGCTGATCATTCACTATCCACATTTATCACTATCTCTATCCAGCCAGTTGTTGGATCGAAGCGGAGACCTTCCAGGTACAAGCCAGTTTCTACTGTTGAGATGCATAATATAAAAGCTGGACTTCTAGTTACACCAGAGGTTTTGAATTACAAGAACTGTAGACAAGACTTATCTTAACTTGATACATTACAATATTGCAAACAGTCAGGGCCAGAAACAACCAGTCAGCTGTTTTTACAGGTAAAGAATGTGCCAGTGTTACTAGATCACCTACAACTTTACAGGAAGTACAATCAAGTATAAAGTTGAGTAATAATACTGCGTTCCAGAGAACCATGAGTGTGTGAAATGGTGCTAAGGGCAGTAGGTCAAATGAAGATGAGGTCGTTTAGAGAGGGGGATATACAGATAAGGACATTAGTGAGTAAAATCTGAAAAATATATTCAGCTATTTTGCTATGAGGCAAAAAAGATTTCCTCTGTCAGAGTGCTCTGGGCTATACATTCACTATAACAGTCATCTCGAGGACTTTCTTTGTCAGCTGATGGAGGAACCCAAACAGTGTGTTGCAAAATGTATATGATGGAAAATGTATTCTCAATTACTTAAAACACCATGGATAGAAGAAAACAATATGGATCATTTTACAGCTAGTAGTTATTAGCAGTTACTAGTAATATTCAGGCCACAGAAACACTCCTTCACAGCTAGTGCAATCTCTCTACATTTCTTCTAACCACTCAGAGTAATTCTCTATCTACCTCCCGGAGTTGATATGGTCACATTATGGTCTCGGAAGTGTGAGTGTGCCAACATGTCCATGAAACCTATCGGAAAAAGTATGCCTACTGGATCTTAATCAGCTCACCGAGCTTGTCCATCTTATTTTCCAAGGGACCCCAGATTCCCCATGATGACCACTGAAATAGAAAATTTATATTTCCTCTCTTAGCTTTCCTCAGCTCCAGCTGTGAAATCCTGTCATCTCCTCCATAGCACCTCTATATCTTGCTCAGGGCAGTAGAACTGTCAGCATGATGAGTTGGTGAAGACTCTCTTTTGCAAAGAGTATAATAAGATGGAAGAGCACAAGTAGACCTGCAAAACTTGACATTAAAAGACAAAAAGTAGCCATTTGAAGACCATACAAAGAGAATTGAAACTTCACTGTATTTGGTGATAAAACCAATCAACAACTTTCTTTTTTTAGACTGCAAAAATGTCTTTCAAAGTCAAGTTTCTTTTTTCTCTTATTTTTCCAGGACACTGGAGACTTGATCATTTTATGTTCTTCAATCATCGTCCTACTTTCTGTTGTCCATTCTGTCTCTGTTACAATGGTTGCTACAGTCATCAACTTAGGCAAACCTGTCTTGGATAGTCAAAGTAAAATAAATTGCTACCAGTGCACCAGTGTAGGAATGTTGCCACATACAACAGATTTCCAGGTCCTCTTAGGTGATATTTACTGAGTTTCCTCGTCTTGAAGTCAGCAGCTTCTATCTCCTCCTTTGGCATATGTTGATAGCCCGGATCTTGTTCTTGCCTGATACTTGGTGCTTTGGTACTTGGTGGTTGCAGCCTTCCTAGAAGCCTCTTCATGGTTTCCATTTGCCTCTGGGATCCCCAGGTACTTGTAGCTGTCCTTAATGTCTTTAATGTTGTGTTCTGGTAGTGTGATCCCCTCAGTTCTTACTGCCTTCCCTCTCTTTGTTGCCATCCGACTACACTTCTCCAGTCCAAACAACATTCCAATGTCATTTCTCTAGATCCTCGTTGTGTGAATCATTAAATCAATGCCTTGTTTTATCCTGGCATACAGATTGATGTCATCTATGTGCAGGAGGTGGCTGATGATTGCCCCATTCCGTAGTCGGTGTCTGTAGGCAGTCTTGATGATCTCACTGAGGGGGTTCAGGCCTATGCAGAACAGCAGTGGGGACAGAGCATCTCCCTGGTAGATCTCGCACTTGATGGTGACTTGTGCTATTGGCTTAAAGTTGGTCTCTAGTGTTGTACACCACATCCCCATTGAGTTCTTGATGAAGGCACTCAGGGTCCTGTTGATCTTGTACAGTTCTAGGCATTCCAGGATCCAGGTGTGGGGCATCGAATCATAGGCCTTCTTGATTACAAGAAGGCCTTGTGCACAGGTTGTTCAGCCTAATCTTGCAGTCTCAGCTGACTGCTCAGTCTACCAGTAGCTGGTGTTTTGCGCCTCTGGTATTCTTGCTAATTCCTTTCTGTGCCCCGCTCATGTATTGACCCATGTCCCTGTTCATCTTAACCGCCATGATGCCTGACAGGAGCTTCCATGTGGTACTGAGGCAGGTTATTGGCTTGAAGTTGGATAGGACCGGTCCCTTCTGGGTGTCCTTGGGGATCAGGACTGTCCGGCCTTCAGTTATCCATTCCAGGTGTCTCTCATCGACTAGCAGCTGGTTCATTTGTGCCGCCAGATGCTCGTGGAGTGCAGTCAGCTTCTTCAGCCAGTAGGCATGAGACATCTCGGAGCTGGTGCTGTCCAGCTCTTCATACTGGAGACCCTTTTTTGGATGTCTGCAACTGTGATGCTTACTGGACGGGTATCAAAGATTCCATAGGTCCCCAGTGGGAACTATTGTGATTTTTTTCTCTCTATCTATCTATAGATAGAATATTAAAAACACTTCTATAACCTGGGACTTTAAACTTCTGGTGGATTTTTTGGGGGATGTTGCATTCTTTTGTAATTATTATTTTTTGAAGAACATGATGAATACATTACTTTCTACTTCAAAACAGAAGAAAAAAATCCTCCCATATTATCAGTATCATATACTATAGTTAAATAAAATTACAGTTCAATCTGATTATGTGCCTGTAAGTACCTTAGATTGCATTATCTCTTAGATTACACTGAAGAGATGCACCAAGCTTTTTTACTACTCTTTGCTTCCTTAAGACTCCAGTCTCCAGCTGGAGAAGATTATAGCTTGATACTGATGAATGACTGACATTGTGCACTGACTGTGGCTGGTGTGTTCGTCCAGTTTCCCACAAAAATAGCAATTAATTTCCATATATGCTAAACATAGATGTAACTTCCAGAAGTGAAAGGTAAAGAAAGGAAAAAGTGCATTAAATGTGCATTCTTTTCAAATGCCAGCAGGCGACAATTTGCAAAAAAACTCTTTCAGTCTATGAACTGAAACATTTTCCTGAGAAGTTTTTGGCCTAATTGGCTAGTTTCAGTGATACTTAATAAAATATTAAGTTCAGTTTGTACATCATGGTCAGTAAAATTATCCAGATTATGGTCATTGGTTAATGACCTGTCAACCACAAATCGTTTGCCAATAAAAATCACCAAGATTGCGATGGAGAAAATTCTCAGATTCAGACTTGAACAACAAACTGTTAATGTCCCGCCGTACAAATTCAGTTTAAAGCAAGCACTATTTCAAAACAGCAGTAATCTCAAGGAGATATTATATTATATTTATATTATAAGGGAAACACCAGCAATCTAAAGAGCCTTGGACTTGGACAAACTCTCTTTTAATCTCCATCAGAACCAGGCTCAGAGAGAGGAAGTGATCTACCATTACAACTGGTTGAGGGATGACGACAAAGACGACAAGAGAAAAAAAAGGATAGAACAGAAAGACCAAGGAAAAAGCACAAGAAGAAGTCAAAAGTTAATGACATACAGTAGTACTATATAAACACATGGGGAGTGAAAATATGGGAATGGAGAAGAAATAGTGCAGCATGGGAAGTCACCGTGCAGCCTGAGCCTACAGTGACAAACTCACCTTAGTGGTTTCTCTGACTGAATGATGAGTATTATAAATCACCCGGTCTTTTCAGTGTGATTGAAAGCCATTCACACCTGAAACATATCCTACAGCTGGTATAAATTGTTGCACTCTGACTTTTATGAACATCAGGCCTTAAAATGAAATAGTCAGAAAGCTTAGCTTAAGAGTGTCTGTCAAGACGTTTGATGGCTCACAATTTGCAAGCGGGTTTCCCACCTGAAAAGCCTGACTCAACTTTCACATCCTACAAATGAATTCCTCCCTCACGTCAATCTGTGACAGAACCATCTAATTTAAGCAGAGTTATTGTTCTCATTAGGGAGTACAGTCGCTTCTCCCTGTTTATCTGCCCTACTACTGACCGCAGGTTAATGAATAATAATCAATAATAACACACTAATGATTGTGCTTGGAGGACTTAGCATGACAGCTACTCGGTCAAAGAGGAACACTGCACCCAAGGGCAGCAGAGACAGGGGAAAAGGAAAAACAGTATCCTCCTTTATCTTCAGGATCATCAAGGGTCCTCGAGCCAATTACATTATTCTTGAAGCATTATACACAATTGATTTGTGCCCTGCTGTGTTTACAGCCTTGCAGTTTTATGTGAGCAGTGGGTCTTGAGGATGACCATGAACGCATAGGAGCAATCTCTCTCTTTCAAGTTTCCTCTGATGAGCTGTGAAATATCTTCAAGGTATCAGGGAAAGTGGATGCAGCTGGAACGCACAATTTTTTTCCCCACTTTTCTGTGATTCCTGTGATAAAACATGTCAAAGCTAATGCACAGGAAGAGGGTGAAATATTGATATCGTGTAGAAAAATAAATGTTTCCCCCCCCAAAAAAAACTTCAGGCATGAAATCTGAATATTAGCTCTGGGTGTTAATGCAGAGTTAATGTGTGGAAGAAATGTGAATTCACACAAGAAGATGCAGACAGAATGAAAACATCTGTGAAAAAAGGGTAAGTAAAGCTGATTGACTTATTATTGTCAGCTGTTGCCTAAATCAGTTGCTTCTTATTACTCACCACAAAATAGTAAAAAAACAAACCAACATTATAAAGTGCACACTCTTACATGGGTGTCCCTGACAAATATTAGCTGCTATAAAATTAAAGGCGGCAGGAAGTGAAGAACGTCGTTTTTACGTTTATTTCTCACTCAAACGCAATCCTGAAGACTTTCTTTCTGGCCCTGTGCATACATTTACACTAGATAAGGTGTGTGTTCTGCTCTTTCACTTTCTTGGGCAGCAGTATAACAGTGGAGACCTGCCCAGTCTGCAAGGCAGGCTACACCATGTATTTCGACAAGAACCCATGCTGTCAGACCTGCCTCAATATCCAACCTCATCTCTTTGGTCTTCTCTCCCCTGGCTACGAGCACCCACTGTGCACAAGCAGCCACTGAAGATGGCGATGACGACACCTAGGGAATTTGTGCAACCTTCAATTTTCTCTCATCTGTCCTTGATGGCAACTCTTAATACTTACGGTGTGCACAATATAATTTTGCTTCCAAGTGTCATATTTTTTAGTTACCCCCCACTCTGGTTGACAATTTAAAATAAAAGGTGTCATTGCATGCAGTACAAAAAATCTGATTGCACTTGACATTGAGGACACTGTTCTTTTATTTACTCTTAAAAACATTCAGATTTATTGATTTTTCATATGTGGCAAACTGAATTGTTTACGATAAAATGAATGGAATTTGAATTCCATTTTGTATGTACACATTTTTGGATAATGTCTTTGTCAACATAAGTTCCACAGTTTAAGATTAAACTTTAAACTTTTGTTTCAGTGCTTTCTAGACAGGCCTGTTATCGATATAGTGTATGTGTATAAAACCCAAACATTTTCACACAGACAGTCGTTTTGTGTTGTACAAAGACATTTTATACATGGTTCTTTGTATTCTGCGTGAAAAACTGCCTTAAGATCCATTATTGATTAGACAATTGCTTGACCCTCCCCCTTTTCTTTTCAAGAAATAGCTCCCATGTATTTTGGATGTTGTCACAATACCATTGTATTTTTAACAACAGGACCCCCTCCTGTTTCTCCTGGTATGGCAATTTGTGATGACTAGTGCTTTGTGCTTCTCTTGGTATTGCCTTTGTATAAATGTTTTGAGAATTAAATTAACAAATGGAGCAGAAAATTATGAATAGGACCTTTTCCCTTTATTGTTTTCAGCTGTCATTCATGTGTTAAGGTAAGTTGGGAGCATCTGCTAGATTTATAATCAAAAGTTTATTCATTTAATCAGATAACACGTTGAGGTTTGATGAAAATAGAAGAGCAGAAAAATAAACATCAGAAATATTCATTTGTGGAGCACCACCACACGTTAGCGTGGGAGTGTTCTGCAGTATTTTTCAGGAGGGGGGACCTCAGTACATTACGCAGCTGCCTGTGTGTTCATATGTGCCAGTGACTAACATCTTCAGTAGAGTGCCAAGCTCCTACATGACAGGAAAAGCCACTATATTTTTGGCTTCTGGTGCAAAATCAGATTCCCTCCCACCACTGCGCTCAGGTTTATGTCAGGCTGTTTGGAAAAAGGCAGATGCATGCAGTGTAGAGTTAGAGTCATTTATGTAAATCCTTCTTAAAATTCACAAATGGCTATAACTGGATGTTAGCTATACTGAGAATTCCTTTTTGTTTAAACTTGCTCCAAAAACAGAACCAGTATAATGAACTAACCACAGTAGTGACTTTTATGCAACAATGAAAATTTCTTGTGGCATTCTGACAACTTCTTCAGATGCCATCTACTTTGGTGTTACTCCCACACTGCGGTGGTGTTTGACATGGGTCAGGAAAGGTGAGTCATCAGCTATAGAACTTCCAGTCTCCTTGTATTGTGCCAGTACATAAGAAGATTATATCCATCTCTCCATGTCCACACTTACTTACGCTGTCATTTCAGCGGAGGATTATCCTGATCTGCTTATGGGGAAAATAGGATTTCAGTTACTGTACTCTTCAAGTTGCTGGAACATGCAAAATGTCATTTTTGCTATAGTTTCATAACGAAGTCTTTAGTACAGACTTCATGCAGACTGCTTTAAAACCATGGGCTCTGCTAGACATATAGTCTTACTTGGGCTGTATATAGGAATAATAATGGATTATTAATAAATCATTTCATGACATAAGTCAGCCATTTTACATTAAATCTATAACTTTATAAACTAGAATTAAACAAAGAAGAAGTGGTTTTAGGTCATTTTATTGATCCACAAAAAGTCAGAGGGAGCCAACAGGTATTTTTGAATATTTTAAAAAATGTAATATTCAAATGACATTTTAAGAAGCCTGAGCACAGTGGTGTGTTGGTTAACACTGTTGCTTCACAGCAAGAAGGTCCCGAGTCCTTTTTGAGTCCATACAGAAAGGCCAGATGGTGTCGACTCCACCATCTGGCCGGGGCCTTTCTGTGTGGAGTTTAGATGTTCTCCCTGGTACTCTCCCGATACTCCGGCTTCCTCCTAAAGTCCAAAGACATGCAGTTAGTAGTAGAGTGCCAAGGTTAACTGGTGATTCTAAATTACCCATAGGTGTAATTTATAAGGATAAGTGGAAGCAAATGGATGGATGGAGAAGACTAGGTACTAAAGAGTAAAATAGTCCTCAAATGCAATTTTAAAATAAAGGAAACTATTGTGTAAATCCATAATTATGAACAAAGTAAAATTTTAAATATATTAGAATCAGAATATTTTATTAATCCCTAAGGAAATTGTGGTTACAGTTGCTCCTAGACAATAAGAACAGTAACAGACTGAACTAAATTAAATAATACAATATATTACAAAGTACCAAAATGTAAGAAAAAATCTCTAATATGTACAAATAGCTCAATTATAAATAGCCAAAATAAAAGAAAGAATAAAAGAATAAAATTGGTAAACGACTAAGGGGAGACTGTATGGGGGCATTTATCTAGACTAAATGACACACACACACACACACACTCTTTTTCAGATCTTAGTGAGGACATATCATTGACATAATGCTTTCCCTATCCACTTACTCCAACCCAAATGTCTAATCCTAACCCTCAGCCTAATCCTAACCATAACCTAATTGTAACCCTGACACTAAAACCAGATTTTGAGCCTCAAAAATACCTTCAAACTCTTGGGGATGGGCATTTTGTCCCCATAAGTGACTGCTGGTCCCCACAAGTGTAGTAGCATGCCAATTTTCTGTCCTCACAAAGATGTCTAAACATGTACATGTGATACCCACTAACGTGTGATCACATTTATGTGAATTAATTTATGTTTAAGTACTCTTACTTCCTATCTAAGTGATATTTCCATTGGAAATGCCCTAAATAACTACAGTAGTTCTAACAGGAAACCTGGTAACTAGCCTGGGATATTTGTAGCTGACGCTCTATCTTTTGTACCAGTAGGTGGCAGTGTGAGACCATGGTTTGGCCTGTTGTTAGCAGTCAGAAGCGCATGCTCCGCGCTGTTTTCTCATAATGGCGGAGTATTCATGAACGACAAGCCACGTCTCCCTGCCTGATCATTTCTTTCCTGTTTACAGGTTAGTATCGTGCCCGAAATAGAAAATAACAGCAGTCACATCCAATATTTGGCATAGATTAACCATTACAGTTGCAAACTGAAAGCGCACAACGTTGTGTAGTACAGTAAATTAGACTTTTGTAAGTATTTGTTTACGGCTTTAGCAGCATGCTATAGTTAGCATGTTAGTTTGGGTCACACACCTCCAACGTTCTGTGATGTTAGTGATCGGCTCCACCGGTATTGTGTATTGTTTTAGTCGCTTGTTTTCTGCCATAAAGTGTTTCCGTGAATTCAGTGCACATATCAAGATGGTGCTGATTACACCATTCTTTCAAACTATTTGGGATTCATAGATTTGTCTTGTTGGAATTCATTTTGAAGCAAGTCTCACAAGAAGATTGGTCATGTTTACGACAGTGGAATGTGTTAATTCTTTTTTGTCAAGTTGGTAACAGAACACATATGGAGAATGTGTGAGCTATGTTTGGGAACAAGTGAATACACAGTTGTAATACTGTAAAAGTAA
>VUQG01027062.1:0-13177 GCA_015106755.1 Etia nguti | reverse complement strand
TACCAAAAACCATCACCTCAGTCTTTTTGTCTTTGAATTTTAAGAAGTTAAGAGACATCCAAGCCTTAATGTCATCAAGACACTGAAGTAAAGGCGGTATGGAATATGTGCCTTTTTTCTTTAGAGGAACATAGATCTTACGGTCATCAGCATATAAGTAAAATGTATGCTGTGTTTTCTCAGTATAGAACCAGGAGGGAGCAGATATAAAGGAAAGAGGAGGGGGCCTAGAACTGAGTCCTGTGGGGACACCACACAAGAGAGGAGCAGAGGACGACACATGGTCACAGAGACTGACACAAAAAGTTCGCCCCACCAAGTAGGACCTGAACTACTCCAGTGCTGTGTCCCTAATGCCCACCCAGTGCTCCAAATGAGAGAGTAAAATGGCATGATCCACTGTATCAAACGCAGGTGTCAAATCTAAAAGCACCAGAACAACACAGTCCCCAGCATCAGTAGCTAAAAATATGTCATTAAAAACTTTTGAAAGGGCTGATTCAGTGCTATGAAAGGGTTTGAAACCAGATTGGAAAACCTCTAAAACATTTTGCTTTTCCGGGAAGGTCATTAATTGGCTGTGAGCTATCTTTTCTAGAATTTTGGAAAGAAAAGGTAATTTGCAGATAGGCCTGTAATTTGCAAGAACTGTGGGATCAAGAGCAGGTTTTTAATCAGGGATTTGACTACAGCATGTTTAAAATCTTTAGGGACTACACCTGACATCAAACTGTGGTTTACCAGCTCAAGGACCAAAGGACCAACTGTTGGTAACATATCGTTTAAGAGTCGAGGGGGGACGGCATCATTTGGAGACCCTGCAGGCTTAAAACGACCAACAGTGACATAAAGCAGTCGGTGTGCTAATTAAGAGGTATTCAGTTGACAACAACATAACGTTCCATTAAGCTCCTCTTCAAGATGGGGTCTTTGTGTCTCTCTGGACCTCTTCCAGTCCAGTTTAGGTCCCAATCTGACCACTTCCATCTTTATATCAGGGATTTTACCAACGACAGTAGAGAGACGACATTCTGTGTCAAACTCCAAACTTCATATTCAGGTTTCTTTAGGGTCTATATCCAAGAAACAAAGGTGACTGTAGCAAACTACCAGCAGCCAAAGCACTTGTATGAAGATTTTCAATGCAGCACTTTTACTTTTTTAAAACCAGCTTCACCTAGCAACCACAGAGTGATCCCCTTTTAACCACCGGTTACTAGGTAAAATTGTCTGAGTAGTCCTCAAAGCAATGCCCAACAACATCCAGCAAGCACTTGCAACCAGTTGAGGACTGCTGTAGTCTTTTCGGTCACAATCCTCGCTAAAGCACCAAACTGATGATGTGGGATGTGAAGTATTACCTCGTGGCTACACTGAACACATAATGCATGCACGGTGTTTGCGGAGCAGATGCTGCAGATACTTTGCGCTTTCACTGTAATCAGTGAAAGTGGCTGTACCAGGCACAAGAGCCGCTTTGGAGTGGTGCTTATCAGGTGTGGGAATCCACTCAGCAAACATAAAAACAGACTGATCTTCTATTTTTTTTTTTTTTTCAGTTTTGGTGTCTTTTCATACATAAACTACCAGTACACAGGAAATGACTCTAGTATTGGCATTTATTTTAGCACTATCAGCTGGGAGTTTTTTATTTTGCACAGTCTACAGTCGGTAGTTTAGTTAGCCATGCTGCGATCTCTCTGAAAAACAAAATTTCACAGCTTTCACAGGGTCCAAAAGCAGAACGCAAAACAACCCCTAAAAGAAACCTCACCACCTTGTTAGCTGTGTATAATTTTAGTGGCTACACCTGCAGCACGTATTCCGCACAAAGGTGTGAATCACATAACACTGCTCTGGGAATGGTCCACATACGCCACACGTTCAGTGTGGCCACAGGGTCAGGGAGTGTATTAGTCTTAACGACACACACACACAGTTAGACACTCCATAGGAGTTCTTCTACACTCCCCCACATTATATCGAGTTTGCTACAATTTCATACAGACAGATCAAACCTCCTCTTTTGTCTCCCTCTAGCAGCCATAAATGGTGCGCTCACCTCTGCGAGCTGCCGAGAAGGTCACAGTTTCACAGGCCTCTGTGTCAATGTTTAATTGCACCACAATTACACGCATCAAGCCAAGCAGCTCCATCAAGGACTGCTCTGTGATAATCATTGCTTTCAACTAGTCATATACTGGCTCTGTGTGAACTGAAGGGATGCTGCACTATGAACAGTAAAGCACAGGAAAACAGCAGGGGATGAAAAAGATGGTGGCGTTTGAGCGGAGGGTAAAGAAGACAGCAGGAAGAGAAAATCCGTTGACATGTCCCTAAAATGTCTCAGAGCGCCTCAGAGTTGGTAATTACCTGCATTTTTCATATTCACTTCTGTATTAATTCACCTTAATGCCAAAATATTACAGCGTTAATCTCGTGCAAATACCTACCTGTCACGGCAGGCTTGCGTGTGATTATGACAATGAGAAGAGAGGAGAGAGGTGTGAACAGAGGGAATGGAAGAGGTAGAAACGCAGCTGCCACGTTGATTAAGGAAGCCGAGGCTGAGAGGAGACGGGAGGCCACGGCCAGGCTCAGCACAGGTGTGAATCCTCATGGAGCTCCGTGTGGATCGTGTGGAATAGCACTGTGGAAAAACCCTGAAATGCTGATCTGATGAAGGTGAGATATTTTTATTACAGCCCAGAAGACTGCACTTTCTGAGCTGCTAATGCTAAAGAGTCAAAGACATTGGGTTCTGTGGGCTGTGAGAGGGGTTATTCCAAAGTCAGTGAGGTCTTTTGGTTGATCCTAGAAGCAGGGCAAATGTTTTGGGACTGTTCATGAAACTGGCGTTCAAACAAAAATTGAAAACCCATCACTCAACTAAGAAACAACGTCACTGCTCCCTCGTTGATGCAATACCATGGATGTTGACTAGGCGATGCATCCAACCCACCAACACAAGTTATCTTTACAAACTTTGACAAAATCCAGACAACATGCTGTGTGACTGTCAGGAGTAACCACATGATTTTAAGCTGAAAAAATAAGATACATTTTCAGCCTTTTCATCTCTTGCTTCTTTCAACATTTAAACTTCAAAATGCTCAAAAACACACTCTCAGAGGTGACGCAAGCCAACATGATGATTTTGTGCTTCGAGTTTAGTTTTGGTGAACGCTGGTATTGGTTGAAAACATGAATTCCCTGCATAAATGGTTAAAACAGTGGCATTGTATCTAGTCAAAGGAGAAGCGACTCACTGCATGAAAATAAAAGATAATGTTCATGAATTACCGGTGTGTGCTTGTGCATCTGAAACACTCTGGATCTCCTCCAGCTTTTCAAGATACCAACTTTTTATTTTTATTTTGGTGAAGTAGGTGTATGCTGGCGGGACTGTCAGCATCATTGTGTCGGTGGGGTCTGCTCTACACCAGTGGCACTATGAAACTTACCACAGTTCCAGTCATTGCTGCTCAATGTTCTCCTTTAGTTTCACTCTTGAGGACAAACTCACAGCAACTAATAGTGTGCGTCTTTCGCCAAACTCTTTTTTTTTTTCCCTCTCTAGGCTAAAAACTCGACTCTTGAAGTCTTTGAGTAATCTGGTTTGGCCCTGGGTTGTACATTCAGCTCTCAGTTGATATTTGCTCTCTGCTGTGGTTAATTCCAGATGTGCAAATGCAGCTGTCACAGTAACTAACTAATCTAAAATGAGTGCATGAAAAGGTAACCTGCAAAGTGCAAGCTTGTTTGCTTTTTAAAATGGGAATAGTCCCAGAACTTAATGACTGCATCTTTTTTACCTACAAGTCCCAACCCGTTTGGTTTGTTAGGATGGTGGTAGAAGATCCTTTGTGACTGACGAGTGTATTAGAGAGTAATGAATCATTCAATCCCTAGAAGTCACAAATGGGTCTTTGAACTTTAAGAGTTCATCTTGCAGACATCTGACATTATCACAGTGAATGCGGCACCAGGATGTTCAGTTGGGAGCCAGCGTGCACCTCAGGGCTCCGGCTCTCAAACATCTAAATAAAATGTTATCATTTCAACATTTTCCACCTGCTGAAGGACCTGATTTCTGACAACAGTTTGATTATAATACTGTTATTTGGGCATTTCTGACATTAAACTCTATAAAAGCTGCCAATGCTCTATCCACAGTACAGAGGAAATATATATATATTTATTAAAAAGTAAAACAACTGTGCTCTAACAGTAGTCCTAATAAATTCAGTGCCATCAGAGAGCTGACAGGGATAAGTGAAATCACAGCAGGTGGAAAGCTGCGATCACGCCTGTGTGCCCGTCTTTCAGGTGCCGGATCGATCTGATTGATGAGCCGGGATGATCGTTTGCCTGCTGCGTGATGGGGCCAAACCAGCGGTCTGATTAACCAGCAGAATGGAGGACAGCCAATCCGGGCACTCCCCTCCAGCAGCAGTTAAAGGCCTCTTATAGATTTTCCTGGAGCGTCTTTACTCTTCAATCACAGAGCTACTTCATCAAGAAGCATCAATCAGCATCCAGCAGAGCGGCCAGTAATTACAGGGGGCCACTTCCAGGCGCTGATTTCTCCCCGAGCCGGCGTCATCGTCTGTGCTTCAAGTCGCCAAACCCTCGCCAGTGACCATTCGATCCCCTTAGAGCTGGCCTAGCCTCAAATAGATGGCACACTTCAGCCAGTCTCATGAGCCAGGTGGATTTTTTTTTTAATTCAGGTTTTTCTGAGCAGGGTGGAATGAAATCAGGCTCCTGAGAGAAAAAAAAAGGCTGATGGATGCCAATGATGGCTAGAAAGAATTCAAACTGCAAGTCAGAGGTCAGTCAAACCCATCTACTTGAGAGCCTCAGAAGGCTGTGTTCACACCACACACATTATCGTGGTTGTAATCCTCAAATCCCTAACTTTAAAGAGTAATTCCAGTCTATTCAACTTAGGTCTTTCTTATGTTTAACATTATTCTCACCAAGTTAATATTTGACATCTTGGAACACGGTGGCGTTACTAAAGAGACGTATCTAGCAGTCAGACTGTCAGGCAGGTTGAAAATGAACCGGTAGTTTAGGCAGATTATCTAAAGCACTATATTTGGATGTCAGAATGAAAGGGAGTGCAGCTAAAATGGCTGTAATAATCTGTCAGGTTTAAAGCAGGCGGTCAGTACATTCCAGCCTCATGCAGAAAGGACAATACCTCAGATAGCAGACACCACATGCCAGGATGCATGTATGGAAGACAAATGAATAATACCACATTTTAAAATGTTTAATTTATAAATGCTGTCTTTAAAAGTTGATTAAATCAGCAAATATCGATAAAAGGCATTTAACAAATGAATATTAATGTAACGTAACTGAAGGTTATTTATAAAGTGCCAAACAATCAAATTCACAAAAACTCTGAATAATGACAATAAAATAAAAATATAATAGAAAATTACAAATACATAAATACAGTTAAAAGCAGTACAGCACAAAAAGGAATTAAGGAAAGGGGACAATGAACATAGTTACTGGTAATATAAATAAGCAGAAAGCCTCATTAATTAAAAATTTTAAATCAATTTTTAAAGTCCACGGAGTCAGCTAAATGAGGCTGGACTGGCAGACTGGCTGTGTGTTTGATAAGAAGCTCACATAAATAATCTGGACCTTGTCCACTGAACCTCGTGGAACGCCACGCCACAGGTTAGAGAGGGAGAGAAAATGTTTACCCCAACAGATAAAGTCCTGTCAGATAAATATGATGAAAACCAGTCTTAAGCCTATTAACTAACATGCTATGGTCAGTATCACAGGCTGCACTGAGATCAAGTACCAAGAATGTTGCAGGCAGCATGTTGTGTAATCTCTTCTTTGGACCTGCAGCTGATATTTAAATGAAACTGTTTAGGAAGCATCACTTTTAGTGGGACTGTGAACCTCGCCTGCTTTCTCTGAAGGGTAGCAAACTAGATATGTGAACTTTCATGTTTCATGTTTGTGGTCTAAGTCAGCTTAGTACCGTACAGTACTTCCACCTCTTACAGGCATGAAGTAAAGCACGTAAGACTTTACAAAAATCTCCTTCTCTGCCTAAACTCCTAACACTTTATTGTTTGCACCCTGCTACCAGTAATACCACTACTACTACCATTAATACCACTACTACTACCACTGCAGCAGATAATGGAGCTGCCCAAGCAGCAGGAAACATCTGCAACATTCATCTGTTAATGCACTCTTTCTTCACTGCAAGCGAACTAGCTGGAGATACCATTGATTCATCATGCGACCAGAAGTTTTTTATTCACCTCTCTTGCCATAACTGGTGTCAGTTCTCAGTCCAGTCTGACAGCACAAACGTGGTCCAGAGGTCCAGCTCAAAGACTCCGATTAGAAAAGCAGAAGATTAACAGACTGCTAGCAGCTGTAGCTGCAACTTTAGCAAGGTTTCTAGCAACTTCATAAATGTTTTTCTTTATTTTGATGTGTCTGTTATCACTAGCTGAGATGATATAAATGTCCAACTGGACTGTAAATATGACTGAGGCTGTCTATATTTTTATTTTTTTCAGCAGTCTGTTTTGTTGCCAAATTTTACTTACCTGAGCAGTTGCGTGTTATCTGTCTAATTGTCACATATTTTTATGTCTTGTATCTTGACCATGTCTTATGTTCTGGGGAGCACAAAGTGAAAATGAATAGAAATGTCAGCTGCAGCTCTGCCTCAGTCGCTGCTGTATTCTCCCACTGATCAATAAATGACTCATTACTCTAAAAATGGAGCGGGAGGGGCAGAGAGCGAGAGAGTGAGCTGTGGTTTAGTGTTGTAATGGGGTCATGCTTGTCTCTTGAGAGGTCATCAGTGCTCTCTGTGTGAGTATATATGTAAATATATGTGTATCTGCTGAGTCAGCAGGTCATGTGACAGCAAAACCCAATCGCAGAGAAGATGTTGTTTCCCAGGCTGATTTGGATCTTAAAGAACGCAACAGAGGAAATTCATCTTAAAACAACAACAAACAAAAACATAAAGGAGCCAAGAAGCTCCTGAGTGACAGGAATTCTGGGTAATGAGTGTGCGGTACATTTCAGTTCAGTTCAATTCAATTCAATCATCACCACCCTACAGTAATACATACGGAGAAAAACCCAACAATCATATGACCTCCTAGCACTTTGGTGACAGTGGGAAGGAAAAACTCCCTTTTAACAGGAAGAAACCTCCACCAGAACCAGGCTCAGGGAGGGGCGGGGCCATCTGCTGCAACCGGTTGGGGTGAGAGAAGGAAGACAGGATAAAGAGATGCTGTGGAAGAGAGTCAGAGATTAATAACAGGTATGATTCAGCCGCCGGCAGCGACACATCGTGCAACAGAAGAAAGTGTCCAGATGGAGGAACTGCTGTCCGATGGATGTTTGCTGGGCTGTTGAAAATATCACCAACAGGTGGAGCTTGGTGGATTATTTTTTCCCCCCTGCTTAATGATCAACACGCTGCATGATGGAGATCCAACAGATGTGGGCTGATGGCAGCGCTCTGTGACAGTTTACACCTGCATTGAGTTGTTTTACTGATACAGAGAGCATTCTAATACCTGGTGTAAATGTGGGTTGAAGAATCAGGAGCCCTGTAATTGCAAACCTTTGTTTGCCTTCAACAACTGCAGCATCTCTTTAGATTGATATATGACTAACATGGATTAAAATCCAGCAGAAAGTCTTTGTCATTGCATTATGAAAAACAAACTTCAAAGTGCATTCAAACAAAGTAGTTATTTAGAATATAAATATAAAAAGTTGCTGGAAGTCTGGATAGCATTACCTTTGCTTCTCCTTGCATCTCCATAATCTGTTTCAGTTCCAAGACTTGACTGTCTGCACCATCAGACTTTAGTCAGAGGATGTTTTAGACAGTTAGCGATGCACCAGTTCAATCCTTGTATTGGATGTCAGTCTGATCCTGACTCAAAAAGCTGATCGTGTATCGGTGACAGGCTGATCTAATGAATTCAGTTTCATGTTGACAACACCATTCATCACAGCGGAAGCCGAGATGATGCGGTGTTCCCCGTCAGGTTTTCTCACTCTCGTTAGGTTTGGTGTAACACTTGTTATAAAAGGAACGCTTGTTTTCTTGCAGGCACACAGTACAAGAAGCTATCATTGATTCAAATGATATTTAAGAGACTGACAGCAGGGCAAGAAGAAAGTAGTGTGACTTTATCAGACAGCAGTTTGCAGTGAAGATTCATATTGAACTAATGTCAGAATATCACAAATTATCTGAAAAACATAAATACATTTGTTTTCTCTTAATCTCAATTTAGGAAATGCATATTCTATATTTTTTCACAGGTCCATTTGCAAAATTTAAAAAAAGCAATGTTGAAGCAAAACCGATGTTTATGCCTTACACATAAAAGAATGATTCCCAGTCTCTTCCTGTGCACTGGTGGATCAGTCCTCTGCCTCTGTTCAAAACTGGACCAGGTGCTCTTAAAAGGAAGTGGTTTTAGTCCTAACCAATCAGCTCCGCTCTCATGTTTGTGAGAACTAGATGTCTTTGTAATATATGGCCATATTTGTGGCTGGCTTCAGGTGAGTGTTGCATTCAGCAGTAAGTGGCCTGGCACAGCTGACGGACAGACGTACCAAGTAGTTTTTTTAGGTCCAGTTTTCTGGAAGTGTGCTTCAGACCTGTGCTGCATTCTGATGGAAACCTACTTTGCACAGCACAGGTGTTTGAGGAATTTATAACCATTTCATTTCCACATGTTGGCATAAAACCTCATGTACACACACACACACACACAGACTCAGAGCGAGTCAGATGGTGACAGTAATGAGGGCCTTGGGCTGCAGTGCAGGTGATGTGGCGTCACAGAAAACACGCAGCGGATTAGATTCACCCCAACAGAGTCTCCTTCCACTTCAACCAGCCACTTATTCCTGTTTCATAAGACGAGGAAAGAGGATGACACTTCAGAGAGCATTCATCCCCCTTCTCTCTTTCTTTCATGCACAAAGAAATCGAGAGGGGAGAGGAGGAGGAGAGATCTCCGTCTTCTAACTTATTCTGATGGCGTATCTTCTCCCCATCAGTCACGCATGGCTGCTAATCCTCTGCTATGCTTCTACAGAAAAGGAAAGAGAGGGAGGAGGGGGTCAGAAAGATGTGACAGAGTATATTTGCATTCAGGAGGAAAGTTATAGAACGAGGGATGAATCCTCGATGGGAGAAGCCATTATCAGCTCGCAGGTTATTCGGATGGTGAGAAAAAAGAGCGAGCGAAAAAGAAGCGAGAGAGAAACGTACCTGCTGCTCTCAGGTTGCGTAAAGCTCAAAAGGTGAACAGTCATCTCGGCCCATTAGAGAAGTGAGAGCGACGCCTTTTTATTCTTTAAGATGACAGACCGAGTCGCGAGCTGCTCTCAGATCAGAGTCTGTCAGGAGGCGATGGTGACAACGATCAGCAAAAGCGGCGGTAACGGCGGGATTTAAAGAGCAGGTCAGGCCACTTTAAAATTCCAGCCTCAGAGCACGAGCTGCCAGTTGTCTGACAGTCTGATTGTCTTAAGAATAATCACTTCCAGATCTGCTGCTTAATGGCATTGTCTGCTCCGACGTCGCCACCTTAAAGCCTGATGTGCACTTAGTTCACATTCCGATTTCTTCTTTAAAAGAAGAGTTATTCTTACAAGTACTTGCACCAAAAGGGGAAGAAGGGAAAAAGAATCGAGAGAAATGTAAATCCGTCAAAGACTACAGCAAGTTCAGAACATGAAACAAGAGCGAGGATCTGAAAAATGAGTAACAGATTATTAATTATGTATAATTAGTGACTGTTTGTAGCTACAGTCAAGCAATACACGCTCCATTTTACAAGATTAACAAGGCACAAAAAATTCCTTAGGATAAATAAACTGTATTCACAGTCAGTTTCATTAGGTTTGAAAAGGTTGTCTTAGCAACCGGCATAGTAACCCTTTATCTGAATTAAAGTCACTGCTTAAATCAGTGTCATTGCAGCTGAATACTTACATTATCTGCATCAAATTACTCTAAAAACTACACACAGCATCACTGCGAGATCAATAAAAGAACTCAAAGTTCTGTAAGCTGGAATAGAAACTGGATTTTTGGCAGATATGATCAGTTTGTTTACAGCAGCACACAAGACTCTAAAAGATGGATGTCGCCCACAAGATTTGGACTCTGATTTGGAGGTTTAATGCATTTTACTGTTCTGGAGTAACAAGTGACGGTTACATTATCAGCTAATTCTGTCTAGCCAGGTTAGCAGACGGCAGGTTACCATCTACAGACACACACATGAGCTAATTAGTGCAGAGTAACAGAGAAAATTCTCAATTTTCACTCAGCAAAAAAGTAGCAGAGCCTTCTTGAATAGTACTTTTGGTGCCTATTGGTCCATTTTTAATGCAGTTAGCTAACAAACTGTTCCTAGTAGGAAGCTGTTTGTGTGGATAGGAGTGTAGCAGGCCAGGCTTTATATTTGTAACTGATCTGCAATCATGTCGTTTTCATTTTCAGCGGCATCGTTTGTGCTGGATGGGATCAGGTCTGGTCAGAGGATTTTAACCACACTTTGATCACAAACTGTTTCTTACCCGAGCTTTAGATTTCTAAATAAAGTAGTCGTCTTTAGCTCAATGAAAGAGTTTCTCCAGAGACACCATCCTCGCCAAGTTACGCCCACCTCTAAGCGATTATATTCCTGGACTATTTCATTCCTGTCTGAATATCTCGTTTCACTCTGAAACATTTTGGGGTTTTGTGATATGTTTAAAACACTGATTCAGTTCTGTTTCCAAGAACCTTTTTACCACTAACAGTTACAACACACCATGTGACTAAATTCCCCTGATTTAACTAAAAAAGGAAAATAGCTTTGTGTGACTATGTGTGGCTGCAGGTGTGTAAAGTGTGCAACATATCTAGAAACCAGACTGAAGGGACACTGTGTTCTCTACTGGATGTGCGCCTGTGTCGATGGCAATATTTTAACCTAAGATTGTCGTCATCAGGAAGCCATTCTCACAAATTGAAATAATAAATGCTGAATGAACTCCGGGTTATTGGAACCTCCCCGCGTTTATTTAAGCCAAGAAATGGAACGAGGCTTGTTTTCAGGGTGCAGGACGCCAACTAAAGCCCGTCCTGTCTCCCATGTGACAGTGGGGAAAAATGGATGTCAGTACAGGTCATGAATTCGTAGATGATGAAATTGGCAATAATTGCTTCAGCGTGAGCTGAAGCAGACATTTTCTTCTCCATCATCAGCTCAGATATGACGTTTCTCTCCCTTTTTCCTCTCAAATGAAAACCGCCGCAGATTGTTTCCTGACGAGACCGAGACAAGACATCTGTGTCCGTCTGATGGTGTCCTCTGTCAGTTGCCACGGCAACCGCGATAAGCCCCACTTCCTCTTGACCACCGAGCCGCTTAGGAGCACCTCCATCATTATCCCAAGGTGTTTTTCAATGAGGAGGCTATTGTGAAGGTACGCTGGCTGACTGTCTCCCTCCACTTATTTTCTTGCATGTATACAATGTGTAGGGGCCATGGAACTGAATGCGGTCGACACAGAAGCTCTGAATAGCAAGTAGTTTTGCCATTTCATTGCTATCCAGGTGTAAAGATATCGGCGGTAACTCATGCTAGCAAATAATCAGTGTCTTTTCTGAATCCATCCTTTACCTGATCTCACGAAAACAAGGCACATTAAGAGCTGAGTGCAGGTTGGACAGGCAAATTATGATTATGCAGTGATTGAATTAAACTAAACTGACATAAATACATCCAGAAGATTGCAGCAAAACCTCCCGGAGTAACTCATGTCCAGGGCCTTCCCCAGCCTTTTTGAGTGTTGTGTGCAAAACATGAAACTTTTACACAAGTTGGACAGAGGTTAGACTTTCCAAGTGACAGTTGTCTATGTGTTTTTGCTCAGGGTTCAAGGTATGGGAAACATACTGGAGTCATGCACTACCAAATGAAAGACCAGAAAGGTTCAAATGAGATGCTGAAGCAACCCGATATCACACCAAAGCGTTTAACTGACATTTGTGCAGAAGTTGCATTACCAGCAGGGGGAGATAATATAATTAAAGACAAGAAGTCGTTAAGAACAAAAAACGTATGAAGTACATTTCCTTAAATGTCAGAAACGATTAAGCTAGGCGGCTAATATTTTTGTACATGTAAATGTGTTAACAATGTCTGATTAAACGCTTTCCTGTGATTATTTTCATGTTTGCTTGAAATTAAATCACTCCCTCTGCTGTTATAGATGACATCATGGCTCTTTCAGCTGTGTTGCTATAAATACCAAAACCTGAAACCAAGTAGAGCAGAGCTGAGTCGAGTCAAGCCGAGTAGGTACTGGTGGAAAAGAAGCTTTTGATTCCCATCAATTCAAAGCAAACTGGGCATCAGAGTGCGTTCTCAGCAAACACCAGATGGCAGGAAGTCAGGACAGCACTGCAGTGCAGTGAGTGTGATGTTGTTGTGTTTCAGCAGTAAGATACGGAGACAGAACAAAACATGAAACAACAAAACTCAACCAAAGCGTGCACATGAACTGATTTTTATTTTCCTCGTTTGTGAAGTTTGTACTTTTATATCTCTATAAAAGTACCTTATTACCTGCACTGAACAGGATTTTTTCATACATGTCTTTATAATTACACTGTTTCATATAAATGATTTTTATATCTGTGAACTGCACATCGGCATTTCCAGTTAATAACTGTTACTTTTTACTTTAAGTGTGCATAGCTGACCATTGACTTTTCCATGTTGTTTATATCCCATATGGAAAAGATATATATAAATCTTATAAAGTTTGTATCTGTCTTGTGTGAAACTTGTATGAAAAGCATACAAGAGTGAAAACAGATATAAGATCCCTTGAAAAATTATATAAATGAAACTTGTATGTTTTGGATACTTCCTAAAACAATATATGAAAGTGGCCACTTTCATGAGTACATAATATAAGCCTTATATGATTCACTATATTTTGTAGGTTTTTTCTATTTCTTTTCCATATGGATTGTGACATTATCCCCATAAACAACATGTTTTTATAGAAATCATTGTGACACAAAGATTTAGATTCTTGTTTCACAATGTGCACGAACTCAAAATCT
>VUQG01027057.1:11757-39109 GCA_015106755.1 Etia nguti | reverse complement strand
CCCGTGGGGAAATTCCTCTCTGCATTTAACCCATTCACTCAGTGAAGCAGTGGGCAGCAGTGTGTAGGGACGGTACCTTGCTCAGGGGGTACCTCAGGGTAGCCGTTCAGTGGATTCGAACCCTCGACCTTGCGATCATGGGGCCAAGACTCTACCTACTGAGCTATCCCTGCACCTATATTTATTTGATCACAGTGTTTCTGTCCATCATTGGACAATATATAATTGGTTGTAATCAATATACATTGGTTGTATATTCTTACCAGACACCTTTCCATTTTAAAAAACATAACTCAGAGATTTTGGTCACAAATAAATTGAGATCAGACTAATGAACACCTTGCATATCTATCAGTAGTCAGCTAATATTACTGGAAGAATGATCAATATGGCAGTACTATTAAGTAATTTCACAAGCACTCCACTGTAGGCTTCCGCAAAATCTGCCAATCAGAAGAAAGTGGGCTTTAATGAGGCGGGCTTTAAGAGCCAGGAGCTGTTCAGGAAGATGCTGGACTGAGGGAGCTCCATAGCAGACTCTGGGACGGTATAAATATGTATTTTGTTTAACTATGAATCAACAAAACTCTATTGGACCCCAGAATAAAAACACACGACTTAAAATAAACACAAAATGCCGCTTTTAAACAGTCTTGACAGTGTTTTGAACGCAGTGAGCGTTGTGTTTTTTGAACGCAGTGAGCGTTGTGTTTTTTGAACGCACCCTCGTTTCATTTTCAAGAGACAGCCGGGCTTTCTGGTGACGTTTATGTGGGGAAGTCCAGTGTCGCGGTGCTGCGTTGACCTGAAAACAACAAGACACACTCCAGTTACACCTTTCTACTGCACACGGCTCATGACACTTATATAGAAACCACAGGTAAGTGTCAAAAAGCGCCGAGAAGCCTTCATTTTCTAACGCTAGGAAGCTAATAACCGGCTCCGTCTATTTCCTAGTAAGGCTACCGTTGGCTGGCTGGCTAAGCTGTTAGCTAGCTGCTTGTTTGTTGTCAAATATGAAAAACAAATGTGTATCTTATTGTCTGATATATTGAGTTGGGTGTGTTTTGTGTATGAGTAGGCAGACCACTTGTGTCACACGTCAGTGGTAGCGTTTTTACTGCTACATCATCGAGCTGACATTAGCCTAGCAGCCGTTCCAGTATGTAGCCCTGCCCCTGTGTTTGATAGCTTTATGTGATAATCCAAAGAGCGCAGTCACTTAATAAACTGAAAGGGTCTGCTATGCTTCCGTCGCGTGACTCAAATATAATTCCCACACTCCGGTACAGGCTGCGTTAACAACAATGGAGAGACCTCCCTTCAGGCAGAACCAGGACTTCGGAGACTGGGAACTGAAAGAGAGGCTGGGCATGGGAGGCTTTGCCCATGTTTACCTCTACCAGCATATGGTGAGTGTCCAGCCAGGAGAGCTTCTGACCCTATACGTAACGTAGAAAAGGAGGATATAGGTGTTGGAAATTGAAATGGCTTGTTTTGAAGTACTCACCACCTGCTTTTGCTTGTCTGTATTTGTATAATAATGGGATGTCTGCTGTCTGTTTTGCAGCAAACACATGAAAAACTGGCTATAAAAATGTGTCGCCTGGAGCTTACACCAAGGAATAAGGACAGATGGGGCCGAGAGATCCAGATCATGAAAAAGTTGGTATTTATTTTCTGTTATTTTCCTTCCTGATTGGCTTTTATTTAAATGCATCACATCTGTATGTAACACCTCTGTGTCACCTGCCTTTTGAATCAAGTTCAGCTTAGCCATGCTTTCTTATGTTAGCTGGCTTGACAAAACCTGAAACCCCAGTCAGAGATAATGAAGATCGCAGTCATGATTGAGCCTGAATAAATTTCATTCCTCTTGACCAATAAAGCACTGCCTACTAAATTCAGATGTTATTAGATGAGTGTGGGATAAAGATCTAGAAAGAATACTAAAAATAAAGTGGCAAAAGGCATCAGTGGTTGTGCAATTAGGACAAGAGAGAAGTAAATATACGTTACCCCAGTTGTGGATAAATGACACTGCTCCCAAGAGGCCAAGGGAGTAAACCTTGGCAAAAAATCTAGAATGGGGTCGTGGCCCTCCTGCATCCTGGTGTATCTCCAGTTGTTCTGACTGTGTCCTGCCACTGGATCCAGGTGGGCTCATCCGAGACAGTGAGGCGCTCACATCCTCACTTTAATCCAAATCACATGCAAATCATGACTACCAAGCCTGACCTGCGGAGTGTGTGGAAGAGCATTTCTTTGCCCAGATAGGCCCAGATAGAAGACGTTTTGACCCTCATTGTAGCTGATGGATAAAAAACATATTTATTTTTATCACTCTGTAGATGCTGACTTTTATTTCCAACGTGCACTTTAGCGCTTGGGAGGTTTAAAAAAAAATGTATTGCATACCGAGGGTGTTCATGACTGTCATGGCTGTTGTGGAAATCACTTTATTTTGTGTCAACATTAAAGTAAAATAGACTAATCTGCGTTCTTGAATTGTAAAACAGATCTATGAGCAGATTAGTATAAAGCATAAAAACATATTTATGCATTTTCTGCATCACCAAATAAATACATGCTATTTTTTTCAGTGGTGTCAGTAAAATACAGCTCAGCAAGGTGCATACTAATACTCTAAAAACTAATCTGTATCACACTCATCATATTGAAAATGGAAAAATCTGTGAAAATGTGGTGCTGTAAGCTGATTTTTTAAACCAAAATTCAAGGGTATATGTTCAGCGTATAACCATGGTGAGCATTATTACAATGGTGATCTAACCAGGTAAAAAGAGAGCCACCTTTGCGACAGTGAACTCAACACACCTCACTAACCTATTAGACTGGCTTTGTAGTCTGACCTCCAGATCAGGTTATGCTCAAAGTTTTGGTTTATAATTCACTTTAAGCACCACATTTTGTCTGATTCATGTAATTCCAGTATGCTCAAAGTGTGATACAGATTCTCTGCTGAAGGATTACCTTTTGGATATGAAACCTGTTAAGCTGGTTTTCATTAACACTGCGGGATGAAGGTGTGCAGTATTTACAGCAACTCAAGTTGTGCATCAAAAGAATTTACATGTATTGTGTTGTTGATGTAGTTTGATTCTCATTTGCTTCCAACTCTGTTTTACACTGAAGGAATTACAGCTAACAAGCAAAAGACAGGAAGATGCTAAAGACAGGATTAGAAAAGAGTACATCAGAGGAACAGCTCAGGTTGAGCAGTTTGGAGACAAAGTTAGAGAGGCGAGGCAGAGATGGATTGGACATGTGCAGAGGAGGGATAGTGGATTTATATTTAAAAAAGGGATGTTGAAGGTGGAGATGCCAGGCAGGAGGAAAAGAGCAAGACCACAGAGGAGTTTATAGATCTAATGAAGGAAGACGTGCAGACGGTTGGTGTGAGAGAAAAAGATGAAAGGGATAGTACGAGATGGAGACAGATGATCCGCTGTGCCGATCCCTAATGGGAGCAGCCGAAGGAAGAAGAGTGCAGATTGAAAAATGAATAAGTCTGCTTTTAGGATATTTATTACCAAGAATATTAAATCATTAGAGATGTCCGCTTTGATCTGGCAACAAACAAAAGTGATTAAACCCTCATCCTACATCTTCATGGTGATAATGTGCTTATATTAGCCTAAATATAGCTCTGTAGCTAGCCACATGGTAGTGCATCATTCTGTATGTATGTTTGTTTGTTTAGATCCATCAGAACATACTCTGTCATCCTCTGTTTCACGGATAACTGGACGTGAAGCTTTATTGTAAACCTGGGAGAACCCACTGATCATTTTACTGGAGCTGAAAGAATTTAGACTATTTTCTAACTCTCAGTGAACTTACTATGTGATTGATTTTGGGAGCTGAAGGAAGTTTTGCACCAGGAAATGGTGAATGACGTTAGACTTAACAAGCAGACAGCATGACAAAATGTGTGAACAGGTAAAATGAAGTGTGCACTAGTGCTTTCTTTCCTTGTTCCTTGTTGTGGGCCTTATAAAAAGGCCTTCTGAGAACTCTGGCTTTATGCAGTGTGATCTTCTTCACAGTTATTGGTAGTTATTAATCAATTTGTGAAACCCACAGGCTTGCAGATGCAATAAAGAGTTGCACTGTTATGCAGAAGTCTGTCTGACTGTGCAGAAGTCTGTCTGGATGTCTTTAAAAAGTAATGTGGTTCCATCTCTCTTACTCAGGTTAAATCATATCAATATCGTGACAGCCCAGGAGGTCCCTGAGGAAGTGGAGCCCATAGCCTTAAATGATCTTCCACTGCTGGCTATGGAGTACTGCTCCAGAGGAGACCTGAGGAAGGTGAGGGGCGTTCATTCAGATGGGATTGATATTATTTGGAGAGTTTAGAAATCAGAAAGAATATGCAGCAGAATTTGCCTGAGAGCTGTAACATTTTCTGTCCAGTGATAATTTCGTGGGCAGTCACAGGTGCACAATGAACAAGCTTTTAATAGGAATTTCAGCGTGCTTTCTGTGGCTCCAGTGTGACAAAATGTGAATAAATTGAGGCTAAAAATAAGTATCAGAAGACTTTATCAGTATGTGGATTTAAGTCATTGACCAGGGTCATATTTCACTAGCCCCGACCACAACTCAAAATATCATTAAAAAACATTTAAAGATAACGAAGGCAAGAGATTAATGAGAAGCAGTGAGCAAGACCAGAGCCTGGCACCTATGAAAGATGATGATAAACAGGTGTGTGAGGCAGGTAGTGTTTGGAGTGTGGTCCCGCTCCTGAATTTCACATAAATTATCTCCAGTAAAATCAAAAGTGTGAAATATAGAGACCACTACACACAGTGAGCAGTATATAGAAGGTAATATATGGAGTGATAGTGTGAAGTCAGCTGATGTTATCTGTTTAAATAATCTTGTTGAAAAGTGCTAAAGTGAGTTATATAAGACATACATTTCATTAAGTACACACACAAAGATAAATAGAAGATGAAAATAAGCACATCATATCAGACTTCTTAATTTCTTCAGACTTCTTCTTAAAATTTGTCACCCTTTGGTCATGTGTTCTAAAAAAATACCGCAGCTCTGATGGGATTTCTTTTTCCTGATTTACAGGTGCTGAGCAAACCTGAAAACTGCTGCGGTCTGAAAGAGAGTGAAGTGCTTTCATTACTCAATGATGTTGGTATGTGCGTTGTTCCGCTTATTCATTCAGACATTTCTTCTTTTAACATGTGTCATTGGCTTTGATTAAGTCTGACTTCTGCTCCAGGATCCGGTATCCAGTATCTCCATGAAAACAAGATCATACACAGAGATCTTAAACCTGAAAACATTGTGCTACAAGACATCAACGGGAAGGTAAACAAGCTACTCTTCCCTTTTTTGCCTGATCTGTTTGACTCCTCCTTCTTTCGGCTGCTCCCTTTAAGAGTCGCCACAGAAGATCTGCCTCCGTATCATCTCTAGCATCCTCTCCTGTCACACCAACCCTCTGCATGTCCTCCTTCACCACATCCATGAATCTTCTCTGAGGTCTTCCTCTTTTCCTCCTGCCTGGCAGCTCCATCTTCAAAATCCTTGATCCAATATATCTAATATCCCTTCTCAGCCTTGCCTCTCAAACTCTGAGCTGTCCTCTGATGTACTCATTTCTAATTCTGTCTATCCTGGTCGCTTTTAACATCTTCGCCTCGCCCTCCTCTCTTTTTGTCAGTGTCACAGTCTTGAAACATCACAGCAGGTCTCACTACCACCTAGTAAACAAACCCTCCCTGACACTCGTCTCCACCCACTCCACCCTGCACTCTCTTCTTCACCTCTCTTGTGCACTGTGTGTTTTTCTTGGATGGTTGACCCCAGGTATTTAAACTCCTCTACCTTCACTATCTTTGCTCCTTGCATGTCCACCTTTAGACCCGTCTCCCTCTCATTCACAGCCTGCTCTGTTTGACTGCTCATCTTAAATAAACTCTTTTTTTATTCTGCAGTTGGTTCACAAGATTATCGACTTGGGCTATGCTAAAGACCTGGACCAGGGGAGTCTGTGCACTTCATTCGTTGGCACACTTCAGTACCTGGTAAACACTTAAAGCAAGCATTTATTTATCCTCAGATAGTGGATGGTATCTGCTACGTGTTATAATAATTATAGATTTTAAATCCCTGACTTTACTTTCTGCCTTTTATAGAAATGATTGAACATGTTCATTCTGAAAAATCAATCTTTGCCTCCCATGTCACCTCTTTATAGTCAGCTTGATTTCTATAATAACGTCAGTATATTGATCTCGAGACACTGGCTCTATAATTTAGGCCCTTTGACTTGCTGAAAGGATTGTGAAAAACTTTTTTAGGACCAAAAGTTATTTAATAAATTAAAAACGTGAACACCAGTATTGTTTCTCCAGTTCACAGCCACGGGCTACATTCAGGAGAGTTAAATAGTTAAATATGACTATATTAGAAAATTATTTTGACTTAGAAGAGATCATGACTAGAAGACGAGCCTGGTATCACAATGTGGGTGAAAAAGCAGACCTGTCATATGATGTAACTTGTTGACAAACCACTTGGTGATCCCACATGGTGATATAACCTTTAAAAAATTACATTTTCTCCGGTTAACTATCGGAAAACACTTTTTTACAGCTTGTTTTTCCATCTCTGAAAAAGATGTCATGAAGGCTAAAAAAAAAACAAACAATAAAAATTGTAACATTTCAACTCACCCTTACGTACAAAGACGGCCTGTGACTCTGAAAAAAAATATTGAGGGTGTAAATTTAAAAGAGAACACTTTGGATGGCTATTAAATACATAAAAATTATTGTATTAAAAAAAATAGCCAATTTGCAGGTTCTGTAAAAGCGTTCCCTGGGCTCCACTACAGTTTACCTGGATGACCGGGTGACCCACAGCTGCTGCACGTGGGTCCACCGTGGAGATCATTTCTTGTGTGTCATTCCTGTCCACACTTTCCTACTTTCCTGTCTACTCTCTACTGTACTGTCACATAAAGGAATGAAATGCCAAAAGAGTCTTTAAAAGATATCACTTGGTGTTTTATGAAAAGATGAAACACTGTTGTTGTTTTTTTTCCTCTCTGCAGGCTCCTGAGCTCTTTGAGAATAAACCGTACACTGTGACTGTGGACTATTGGAGCTTCGGAACCATGATCTTCGAGTGCAGTTGCGGTTTCCGTCCATTCCTTCACAACCTGCAACCTGTGCAGTGGTAAGTTGATCCTAGTCTGTGTCACTAATAATGCACTACTGGAAATTAGACGAGTCAGATGTCTGAGTAGAGTATGGAGGAGCCCAGCTCTGTTCTCACATCAGATTTTATTCTACATCACATGTTTGTGCTTTGATTCGACTGAAGTACATTGAGAACTGCATCTTCTAAGTACTTCTAGTACTTTGTATTGAAAGAATTCAATACTGATCCTTTCTGATCTTGTCTTCTGATCCACAGGGCCAGTAAAGTGAGGAATAAAGGTCCAAAAGACATCATGGCAGTAGAGGAACTGAATGGAGAAGTCAGGTTCTCCACACATCTCCCCTATCCCAACAATCTTAGCAGGTCAGCTGAAATCATTTTAACTGAAACATTTACTTATTTTATTGAGTTGTTTGTCTCCTGTCAGGACAAATTAGTTTCTTCATGGTGCTGAAGTTGTGCTATAATAATTAAAATGGAACGCAAAATAGCCCAGAGAATGTGAACTGTGGTTGTTGCTAATTACCCTCCCTGAAGACCTGTTTTAAATGTTTTAACCGGTGTTGTACAGGACGCTGTTGGAGCCGATGGAGGCGCTGCTTCAGCTGATGTTAAAGTGGGATCCAGTGCAGAGAGGAGGCCAAATGAACCATGAAACCAAGAAGCCCCTGTGCTTTGAACTCCTTGATCAGATACTGAGTATGAAGGTGAGGCTCTTCAGTCAGTAATTTGCAACGACACGCAGTGCTCTAGAAAGTTTTAGGCCTAAACACGCTAAGAGATACACTACATTTTTTTTTAATCTATGTCACATTTTTGTCTGTTTTGTTAGTATCAAAAATAGGGCTGTCAACGTTAACGCGGATTCATCCGTCATCACGATTAACGCAATTAAAACTTTTAACGCAACTAACAAAATCCCTGAAATGTCTCTACCAACACATTTCGGGCAGTTTGTCCGAAGTTTGTCCATTCTGCACTCCAAACAGCCCTAATAAAAAAAATTATTGATTATTAGTGATGTTGCAAGTGCAACAAAAACATACTATAGTTGTAAAAGTGTTAGTCATGTTCAAAGGCTAATTTGTAATTTGAATATGTTTTATAGGTCTGTACAGATTCGTGGTCATAAATGTTGATAGTAAAGGTTGTAAACTTGTGATGTAAGTATTTAGACCCATACCTGAGGACTCGGGTCTTCTGGGATTAACTCTCTTCCCATGTTTGTTTTGTTTTTGTTTTTCTGAGCTCAGGATTACCCATATTTTTATATATCCATCCTTTACTTTGTCCCAGTTAGTGTCTCAATTCCTGTAATAGGGAAAAACATGATTCCACCATCCTGTTTGACTTAGGGACAGTATTAATGAGGTGATACAGAGTCTGGCTTCCTTCACACATCATTATACATACTACTGGGCAGATAGTTTAACCAGACCATAGGATTTTACTTGTTCTGGTCTTCCTTCTCGCTACTCTACCATAAATGCCTGATTAGTGAAGGGCTGCTTCTCCACAACGGAGCTCCAGGCCTCATTCACAGTGATCACTGGGTTCTTGTTCAGTTTGGTCTTGCTGCAAAATCTAGAATGTTGGGTTTCAGTGCTGCAGAGATTTTGTATTCTTCCCCGTATCTGGCACAATGCTGTAATCCAACCTCATTTAAAAGCATCTTCTCTGTGCTGTAAGAGAGGCCAAGATTCTCAGTGGGGTAATGTTGTCAAAACACAAGCGCACACATGTATTTTAGTGTTTGTGTAGCAGTTCTCCAAATCCATGTTTTGGTTTCTTTTGTCTTCTTGTGGGAAAGAAGTGTAAGTGTGTGGGAAGGAGTGAGGGTTGTTAATAAGAATTCCAGTATTTCCAGTTTATGCTACACATTAGAGCTCACACCAAACATAACATTTAACAACTTCAAATCTTTATAAAAATGTCCTGGCTGGCCTCGGCTGTCACAGCCTTCCCCATCTGTCAGTTTTTAGTAATAAATCAATTACAGCTCACTGGTGAGGCAGCGGGTAATCAATATTAAGAATAATTAGATTCTTGCAGCCCTCTGGTGGCCCATGTACTGCCACATACTGCAGAAAATGATAGATCACTAAGTAGTTTAGTTTATACTGACGGGTTTTCTGTTTTCAGGTTGTCCACATCCTGAACATGACCACCGCGCAGGTCCACTCCTTCCAGCTGACTCCAGACGAGAGTCTCCACAGTCTGCAGAAGCGCATCGAAGCTGAGACCAAGATCGAGGTGGTGAACCAGGAGCTGCTGCAGGAGACGGGAGTGTCGCTGGACCCCAGGAAGCCTGCTGCACAGTGTGTCCTGGATGGAGTGGTGCGTTGATTTAACTACTGTTTCAGTGAATGGAGATCAAGTTACTGTTCACATCCTAGCCCTAAAATCACACATGATGATGTACAATGACTTCATATTTAAAAATACTCATACATAACAGCCTATGCAGCTTTGAGTTTTTCGATGAATTCAAAAATTATCGTCTTCATTTTGTATCCAAGGAGCTAAAGGTGCAGCTTATTGGCAGTGCTCCTCACTGATTGTTATCCCTCACCATCCCGTCTTTACATTTTCTGTTACATCCATTGCATATTGGCCTGATCCTGTCCCTCCTACATCAAGTGCCTGTGACCAAGGGCTGTGTTGTCCGTCTGTTGACTTAATTTTATATAGCTGTGTTTTATCTGTGCACCAACAGCAGTGCCAGTGGTAGAGGGTCACTAGATGGAAGGTATTTCAGGCCTGTGACACCAGTGGCTTTGCCAAAGATTTTTTTATTAAATAAATAAATAATCCATAAGATCACAGCAACATGAATATATAAATATCACATGATGTAGTCTTGAATCACTGTGGGGTTTGCTAGGGTTTTGTTTGCGTCACTATATGACACCCATAAGACACACCAGAGCCGTAATTCAGTTCGATCTGTCACAAATCACAGGGCTGAAAATCTTGTTTGTTTTGTTTGTTTTACCCATGTATGATTACATTCTGTTACCTGCCAAAAAAAGGCAAAAAAATGACCTGTGCTACGTTTTGATTTCCTATTGGAGTATATACAAAATCAAGAAATGGTGTTTAGAAAGATCTACATCTATCAATAATCATGACTCATTTCCCTCTTACTGCATCTATGCTGAGAGACTTGAAGTCACTCTCTTGAGTTGTAAAAAGACTACTTGGGATCTTTGTAATGGTTTTCCTTCCTCCTGTGTAGAGAGGGTGGGACAGCTACATTGTCTACCTGTTTGATAAGAGCATTACCAAGTACACCGGCCCCTTCAGTGCCAGACGTCTGCCTGAGAAAGTCAACACCATTGGTGAGTTTATTTGAAGTGACTCCAGTTTCTGAAATGAAAAGGACTGTTACATGACAGCATTGGCTCTCTTCTGCTCTCTATAAAAACTTTCATGGTTTTTATTTTCCCAGTGCAAGATGCCAAGACGCAGCTGCCTTTGGTGATGATGAAGAAGGTGTGGGGTGAAGCTGTGAGCTACATCTGTGGCCTGAAAGACGACTACAGCAGACTTTTCCAGGGGCAGAGAGCTGCCATGTGAGTCACATAACAGCCGTGTGTGATGTGTGATGTGCTTAAGCACAGATCATGGTTTACAATGTGAATCCATGACAGGATTAAGAAATAACATCAGCTTTATGCATCTGTGCTATTTAAATATTAAAAGGTGTAAGTTGAGCTTTTTCATTAAGAGTGTTTTATGTTACATCCCAGCAGCGTACAACCAGATGTTGTTGTTTTGGTGAAGAATAGTTATTGTCAAACACAAAAATAAAACGACTGATATTAGTTACATATCAAGTTAATAATATTCGTTTTTCTTCTCTGAGGAGGAGATAATACTCGGTGTTTGCTACAGATGAAAAGGCACTGTACTTCATTGCTTTACTATCCAGCATCAGTGGCTCTGTTTATATTAGACTTTAATTTTAGTTCATCATTTTAAACAATTATGTTCAGCACGAGCCAGAACGAAGAAAGCTCTGTCCAGAAGAACTGAAACTGGTAAAAATTTACTGTGGGTGAACGTGTGAATGGACCATTAATGGTTGCATCCAGATTCCTTTTACTCTTGCATAATCCACTTCTGTTCGTGCTTTGTGAGGTATTGGTTGACTTTTGGTTCCTTGTTTCTCTCAATGTGGCTGCTATGTTGGTTTTTCAATGCACGCGAGCCTACTGCTGTTTGGGCCACATGTTGCTCCCGTCTGCCAGTGGTTGCCCTCAAAAGATGGGCCGTACGGTCAAAATTATGGTTTGAACTTCACCTCAACCTCATCATCTTTGCTTTTTATTAGTTGTTTTTGTTGTTGTTGTTTTTTAAAATTTAAATTCAAATTATGGAGTTCCAAGAAATCTCCTATAAAAAGAGATTTTTGTGGACTAAGTTATGAAATAATCCTGATTATTAATCAGGATTAACCAAAATAATCCAGATTATGATTTCTGCTCTTATCCAGCAGCCCATTTACACAGGCTTTAGATACCTGTGTAGAAATGGAGCAGTAAAAAAAAAAAACTTCCTGGTGACTCGTGTGTACAAAAAGCCTACTGTTATTAGGCTGACATCATTGTTTTGAAATGTGACATACTGACGTTTATGAAAGAAAGCGATAAGGCCCTGGGCATAGAGTTTCAGTAGGGTGGATCACTTGAAACGGGTTCAAAACTGAAACTGGTTCTCTATTCTATTTATGCTATTTAAATCATTTGTCTTTGTTACGGTCACGACTTCTGCTTAGTAGCTAGGAATCCCAGTGTCTCCTTATTTATCTGCAAGTGTTTGTAAACAAACAAAAAAATCAATTAATGATTTTAGTAATTGCATTTGTTGGTCCAGGTTGTATTAATTATACCTCCAAGTTAAGCCCTGAAGAAACCCATCTAAACATTTTCTGTAAATTTTATTCCAACATTTAACTGTTGATTGAATATTTAGAGCAATGATTTAGTTGTCAGCTGAATATAGTTGTAGTATTGTACAAGCCCTTCAGCTCTGCTTATTTTCCAGTGTAATTCTTCCAGAGCGCAGTCCTAGTTTGAATTCAACTTTCTGTTGTGTTGCTCTTCACACTCTGGTCCTTGTGACTGTTGCCCCTCTGGAAGCTTTAGCTGTGGCTTGACTGTCAGTCTGTCTTCTTCAGTCCTCCACCTTCCTCTTGGAGCTTTCTGACTTTACCATCTCCTCCTTCCCCCCCAAGGTTGAGCCTCCTCCGCTACAACACCAACCTGACCAGGTGTAAAAACAGCATGTTTGGCTTCTCGCAGCAGCTCAAAGCTAAGCTGGATTTCTTCAAGAGTAGCATCCAATATGACTTGGAAAAATACAGCGATCAGATGCACTATGGCATATGTGAGTGTTTGCTGGCAGCTGTTTGCTTTTTGATTCAGTAAACATGTTGTAGGGCGCTTGGCGAGCTCACATTGTCTGTCATCGTCTGATTTGTCCAAAGCCTCAGAAAAGATGCTGAAAGCCTGGCAGGAGAATGAAGAAAGAGCTGCAGCTTTTGCACAGGTAACTCATCTTTTAAAAATAAGATACAGACTGGTATTTGCTAACATGCAAGTCCAGGCCCTTTCATGTTTTTTGTTTTTCTTTTCCTACTGGTTTACACACTAGCCAGGTTGCTCTCATCTTGGACTGCAGCTGGGGAGAGTAGTCCTTCTGGTCTCAAGATCAATTCTTAGGGGATCATCTGGCCTACGGCGAGGGCTGCAGACCAGAACAAGGACTACCTTCGCCTACTGCAGTCCAAGACGGTGGAGTTGAAGTTCATCTGTAGGATCACAGTCACTGAGGAGGCTCAGTTCAAAGCACTTTGCTAATGAAAACATTTGCCTGGATTAACTTATTAAATTAAATTTAATAAAGCACACGTGTAGGAATCACTGATTTTCACCAGTGCAAAGGCTTCCTATAGCAGCCTTTGGTTGATCCCTTGTTTGTCCTGCAGGTGGCAGAGGTGAGCCATTTGGATGATGAGATCATGGCTCTGCACTCAGAGATAGTAGAACTACAGAGAAGCCCATATGCCCGACGCCAAGGAGACAAGATGGAGCAGCTGTGAGTATTAAAGGAGTTTAACCTGAAATCATTTAATCTGTAGACATTTATCAAGAGCCATCTAAATCCCACATTTCCCCTAATTTAAAAGACATAATAGTCACTTGTTGGCCTTTGACTCTTTTTGGTTGGTTTCACATGATGGTGTCTGCAGATGATTTTGACACTTTTTGGTTGTCTGTAGACTGACGCAACAGATTTCCCCGCTTCACCAGAGAGAATGACCGGACGGTGCCAAACAAATCCTACATCATGAATACATTTACGTGCACACTAAATATTTCAAATATGCCACATACTTTGACTGTATACTGATTTAATTTCAATGTTTTGGCATCATTCAGGTTTTAGCAGTGTGCTTTGGACTTATGTACAGAGCACATGGAAATGCATCTAAATTTGACTCCCGGCTTCTTGTCTGTTTACAGTCCACTCAGTCACCAGTTTGTAAGGATGGTTGTGTGGTGTGCATAAATGTCATGATGGAGAATTTTTCCAGAAGGTTTCCAGCTCTGTTTGGACTAACAAACAAATGGATAACATTGAGGGAAGAAAAAACCTTCCCTCATGACTGAGAGGTCGAGATCCCAACAAATTAAATGTAGGACAAAGAGGACAATTGTGTGAAAGAATATGGGACATATTACTAATGCTGAAAGGCATTTAACACGTGAAGGACAAGTATGTTTTATTTCAGTGTGATGCTCCCAATTGCCTAACCACAGTGATCATAAAGGAAACTGTCTATATTTAATTATACAGAAATCTTCATTTTTTTATGTGTTCTCCTTTTTATCCCAGTAACTTTTTAACTAACAAATTTTTTTTTTTTGGTCTCTAAAAATCCTCCATCAACTGATACGTTTGTTTCTGAGCTGTGCATTTATAACTGACAAAATAACTGACAAAAAAGAGGAAAAAACAAAAACCCTGCATACGTTCATTACCTTTATCTAGTTGAAGTTTCCCGGTCTTTGTCATAGCGGCAACTGTTTCCCTTTATTAGTTTTATTTAGTTTTAGGAAGTTTTAGTCATTCCACAAAAGTCTGTGTAAAGCTTGTGACTTTGTGCTAGCTTGGAATTTCCTCATGGGCAGCAAAAGACGGTGACATGTTAATCTGCAGGAGCCCCATGATGACATTATTTCCTAACAGCAATGTATTAAAAGTCAGACTCTTTACAGGCGGATGTGTATAGGGCTGGGTATCGTCACTGATTTTTAGAATCGGTTCCATTCCGATTCACAAGGTCCTGAATAGATTCGATCCACAATTCGATTCAGGGAAATTTTGCCTCAGACAGTCAGAAATATTATAATTCTGATCATTTATCAGTACATATCCATATATTTATGTCTATAAAAACAAAGCTGACACTTGTGAGACTTAATCAGGGGTGTAAGCAGCAGATGCCTTTGTGTCAAAGTAACTGAGGATAAAACAGAGAAACATGAAGGAGATTTTCCTGGCTTGGCTTTTTATAGCAGTTAACCCTAAAAATATTCTGCAATATAACAAAAACTGAAGAAAACCATGAATCAACATATGAACATTACCTGATGCTGCTGAAGCGAAGCAGCTCAAAGTTACAGAGGTTTAATTAGAGACACAGCTAAGCATTTTGTAATTTGTTCAGTAATGAACAGCAGAAATGAGGCTTTCTTGTCGGAAGTAAAAAAAAAAAAAAAAAAATTTAAAAAAAGAAAACAACGGCCGACAGCGCTGTAAACAACGGTAGACAGGTGGGTAATAAGTAAGCGAATAATGGAGAAAACAGAGATTTGAGATGGGAAACTTCTTGAAGTACACTGAGAGAGAGAGAGAGAGCTGTGGAGGAAGTGTGATTTTTATCTTGGTGGAAGCAAAACGGCAAAAGTAAGAGAGAATTAATGACGATGTTTATGTGAAGCAAAATGTGAAGCGTAGTTTGGATCTTCTTTTGCAGCTGGTTCAATCGAATTTGTTTGGAGAGAGACAAAAGCTGCAGCTCAGAATCTAGCGCAAAAAAATACGTAAACACAAAGTGCGGACCCGCCGACGCATCAGAATCAGTGAGCTGTCGACATCTCACAGATTCTGATGCGTCGGCAGGTCCGCACTTTGTGTTTACGTCTTTGTGCAGAATCCCTGTACCTGCTCTCATTTACTGTTTTAGCTGTTTGGTGGTTGTCGAAATTTTGTGAGGTTTAACCTGAGATTCTGGCATTTTGGGCAAAATAAATTTATATTTAAAAATCCATTCAGGATTTTAATGAATCGATATGGCGTTATCCAAGCTAGAATAGATTTTAATCGATAAATCGATTATCAAAACCCACCCCTAGATGTGTACGTCTGCATTAAATCTGTACTGTAGGTACGTTGTAACCATTCTGAAGTCCTGTGCTATAACTTACACTGTAACCTTACATCCACCTTCATAAAGATGTAACTACACGTTACATCTCTAAAGAGAGAAAACGCACAGTTACATGCAGCGATGCCAAAGGATCACTTTACAAAGACTCTGTAGCGATTCAAAGCAGTATAAATTAAAGTTTTGACTTTAGATGTCTGTGTAAGTTCTCAGTCATCCAGGTCATGGTAATATAAGGACTTCTTTCATTTCTTCTTTAAATAAATCCAGTCACTTTTCTTTCCTAGCTCCTTAGACATTAGAGTTTTAGAGCCAGTCATAATGTGAGACTTTATCTCAGTAAAAAGGCTGTGCTGCCCCACATAAGGGGGCACGTGAGCGCCACGATCTACACCCAAGTCCAGTTAAAGAAATAATTAACCTGGACTGTGGAGGAAAGCATGCAGGCACAGGGAAAACTTGCAAACTTCACTTAAAAAGACAGGAAGATGAAGAATGAGAAGCTGACCAGGAAGTTTGAGTCACGAACCTTCTTGCTATGAGGCAACTTTAGACCGCTAACCAGGCCACAATGATGTTGGCAGATTTTTGTCAGTGAAAAAGTTCATTTACTTTGAGAGTTTTGAGAACACACGCAGAGAAAAGGTCCAGCAAACAGTTCGATGTTGACTGACCATCAGCTGGCGGACATTTCTCGACAACTGGAAAAATGGCTCCAAAATAAAAGCTTTGCGGATGCCAAGACGCTGAGCTGACTGACATAATGAACTCATCACATCAAAATTTATAAAGATGAGGTCAGGGGCAGAGAGGCAGTGTTTATAACACTTCATCAGTATAAATGGCTTAATTTTTTTTAATTTCTTCTAAAAATAAACTAATAAATAAATTAAAACGGGTTAACCCGGAGGTAACGTCATCATTTCAGCCATGTTCAGCCAAACATAAAGTGAAATTTATGCAGGGCTACAAAGTCTGTACCAAAGTTAATGAGAATACATGCCGGGTGATGTGAATGGAGGCAAATCCCCATCCACAACTCAAATATCCAACTTCAGTGAAAAATTCACCTCATCCTGTGTCATCAAAGCCTGCCAACTCAGAATCTCTCACAGAGTGGACTCTCCTGACTCACTGGGAATAAGCATGAGGTCCTAGGATTTCATTAATTTTCCTCCAAGCCCTCTCATTTTCTTTTCCTTCTGTACATGAGTGTAAAAGTGTCTGCAGATTCTCCAGACGCCATTGCTGATAATGAACGGAGGCCAAGCTTATTGGCTCCGTTTGTGGACAGACGCAGCCATCTTATTCGACTTTATTTGTAGATAGAGGCAGGGTAAAGGAAAAAGGAGATGGTTTGGAGAAAAGTGAGTGAAATTATTGCGTTTTGTGGTAACTGCTGAAAATATGTGACTGTAACTTGATTCCAGCCATTGGTTGTACAACTCCTTTTTCTCCTGTCGGCTGTGGGAAGGAAATATTTGTGTGTTTTGAACACATTTGGTCTGAACGCACCGTTAGGAAGTAGCAGATGCAGTAACGAACCCCAGCTGGATTCTAACTGGGGTCATGGCAGTTATGTGCAGCTGTGCACGGTGAAAGCTTAAAGTACCCCTTCTTCAAAAAATGCATTTTGGGAAAGTTTCTGATCCTGGTGTTGACTGTTGACAGTAAAGACATAATGATGGGCTCGGTGCTCTTCCTCTTTTTCAGTAACATAGCTGCTAAAGACCCTGTTCACCACAGCCTTGCTCTCCTCCTTCAGCAAATGACACAGAAGAAATCCCCATGTAGGCCAGACCTTCTTAACATATCACCAAGTTAATGAAGAAATATAATCACTCCGATAAGGTATATGACTGAAGTTTCATACAGCTTAATGAGGTGCTGAAGTGCTGGTGTAACCTCCCTGGATGTATCTCGCTTCAGTCCACAGAGACACGACTTTGCTCTACGTTTCAGTCAATCAAATTAGTTTGCTCTTGGGTAAAAGTTTACTTCTTTTTCTTTTGTAAATCCTGTGAATTGCTGTCACGTCATGCACTGGATTGAAAGCGTGCCACTGTGAAAGTTCTGACCGGTGCCTGTTTTCAACACATGGAGAGGATACCAGTAGTGTTTTAAACGTGCAGCTTCAGAGAGTAATCTGATTATGAGCTTAGCTTGAGAATTCAAACAAGAACATTTTAATGTGATAAAATATTTTTTTTGCAGGGAAGAAAAGGCAATCGAGCTGTACAAGCAACTGAAGATGAAATGCAAAGGTAAGAAACATGTTATTTCGTTTAATGGATCATTTAAAACTCTGAAATCAGAAAAGAAGTGAAGTCATTCTTTAAACTGAGGTGTGTGTTGAACTTTTTTTTTTTTCTTTGGTCAGTACCTGACTCTGATGTGAGCTGCGACAGCTCTGAGATGGTGAAGGCCATCATCCAGACAGTCCAGAACCAAGACAAGGTCCTCAAAGATCTGTTCACACACCTCAGGTAAGAGTCCACCCATGCTCAACAGTGTGATTTCAGCCAGAGTTTTACACCTGTCTCTCTGATTACTGTTAGTTATCCGTGGTCTCATACACTTTTCTTTGTTCTTAAGTGCCACAGTAATAGTAATGCATATTTGTATTTCCACACAAAGTACTTTTTTTTTTTTCTCCTCTCTCTCTTTCTCGAGGAACCTAGATGTTCTTTCAGAGCAGGTTAATGCTGAATCCACAGGTACAGAAAGATGTTTTCCACTTTCGTCTCCATCCAGATCAAAATGCAAATAACAGTATCAAGTGACGCCAAAGCAAAAGGTGGCACTATAACCCGAATTCATAGATTAATGTTGACCAGTCAGAAGCCTGCAAACAATAACGCAGTGCACACCTTTTGATATTGCAAGAAAAGTCTTCATGTTCCTCGTCCACAAGTAAGCACAGAAATTGAGATTCTGGAAATTTTGACCCTGGAAGGAGTTTATCTAAAGTTCAGTGACGTGAAATAATGTTTATGTGTAGATGAAAATCCTGTGTATCTGAGGACAGGGCCTAGATTAACCTGCTGGTTTATAAAGAAGTGATGGCTCTTAAACCCATAAAACCTCTGTTGGTGTTTAGGAAAGTTTAAGCTGCTCTACCCCCTGAATTTTCAGTTACTACCTCCCTGCTGAGAAGGAAACATTTGGAGCATAAATTACTCCAGAACTTGAATCCATCCCCGGTGTGGGGGTCTACACTGAGTCTGTCTAAAGGGTCATAGTGACTGTGGAAAACATCATTTGTTGTATTTTCCCCGATTTATCCACCTCAACAGTAAAATCCTGATCAGCAAACAGAAGATCATTGACTTGTTTCCCCGGATTGACAAAACTCTGGAGAGCATCAAGGACGCTGACAACACAGTGATGCAGATGCAGATCAAGAGACAGAGGGAGTTCTGGCACTTACTCAAGATCGCCTGCGTGAGTAAATCTACATCAGTCATTAGCAGCCCGGTCTACTTTTTCCAAGTTTGTGACTTTATTTGTCTTTGAAATGTAGTGTGTGGCATGATGCAAAGAAGTGGGTGAGGTTGTGTAACTGTAAGGATGTGTAGAGCTCTTTGCTTTGCTTTTCTCCTGTATAAAACCACTTATGCACAACTAAGAATAAAATATCATCAGCTTTTCTACATCTACAGAAGTTTTGTCTGATCAGCATCCAGCTCAGAGAAATTTAGTTTACTTGTGTATAAGAAAAGAAAAAAGGAAGTCTTCTAATGCTTGAGCTGGATCTTGGTAATATCCTGGAGTAGGTTAGTTGACTTATTCATTTTCTAATTCCCTTTTCTGCAGCTGTCAGACCTAGTAGTGGTGAGCTTTGTTGTACTTTCTGTGATCTCCTCAGACTCAGCTGCTATAAAGTACCAAACACAGAGTGAGTGGTAGGGTGTGCCGCCTGCATTCCTGCTGTAGGAGAGGGGCGGCGTGTTTATTACTTCTGCCTGTACCGGTGTGTTTCTGTCTCTCCTTCAGGCTCAGAACTCGTCACGGAGCTCGATAGCAGCCAGTCCCGAGTCGTCCAACCTGCTGCAGGTTTCTCAATGGTCCCAGTCGGCACAGCCCATCAGCTCCCCGCACCCCCTCACCTCCCTACCAGGGCCAAATGACAGGTAATGTCCACTCAGCCGTGTAGGGACTGGGGTTAGCTCTACAAGTGAGATGTTCACACTCCTTTAACATAGAATTCAGCAGAAGCACCTTGCGCGTTGATAACAGCTTGTAACTTGTCACTTGGTTCCAAATTACTAAGGAAGTGTCGACACGGTGAGGTACCTGTTTGTAAATGTTGATGCGCATGTGTGAATAAAAAAAACAGCTTAGTAATTTCCTGTTCATATACAGGAAATCTCGCATCAAACAAAAGACTTCACAGGCATCTTCCTCTCTCGACAAATGGTCATGATTTGACTCACTCAGCCAAATTGTTCAGTGGTCTGACGGGCTGATTGTTGAGCCGCAGCTGGACTCAGTCAGTCTCAAACTGAGAAGAGAACGATACAAACAGCTTTGTTCCAGTAGCTATTAATCATATCTTTCATTTCCTACATGATTTTGGTATATTTTCCTCATTATGTCATGTATTATTGTCTGATTTTTATTTTTTTTTGTCTTTTTTAAACTGCATTTGAGGATGGATGACTCACTGAGTGCAGATCAAATCGGCCCATGGGTACAGCTAAAGTAACCTGAAGCTGACCAGCTGTGGTGCTGGAGCTCAAATCAAAGCAGTTGATCAGATTGCAATGTCCAAAGTGAACGTGTGAATCCTTCCTAACTGGTACATCAACTCCCTGTACGATTTCTTCAGTCTCTTTTACCAGTTGCTGGCCGGTTGGGGTCATTGTTGTTTAAGGTTTTTAAGCCCTATGAACTGTTTATTAATGGATAGTCTTGGCACTTATTTGGCACACCAGGCAATTTTGAAGTGTTGGAGAAGCTCTAAAAATGCAACACCCTGCTCAACCCTAAATTTTGTGACTAGCCATGCAATGCAACAGAAGATTCCCAGGAGTTAGGACACCACAGGCAATCCTTGTTGCTGTCATACGTTTGTCACAGTTCCAGGAATGACTCATGTGTCATGAAATCCCTCCATCCTTTTTTTTTTTCTTCTGCTTTTAAAAAGTTTGGGCTTGTTGGCAGCTGACTAAGCATGTATTCCTGCCAGAGGTCCTTTTCCCCAGCAACATGTTCCAATTTCACCTGGGGGGATCCTGCAGTTATTCCTAGGTCTACCTTTAATAGACTTCCTACCCTGAGGTCTTCACCCAGCTGGCTTTTCCCAGAAAATCTTCAAAGAAAGATGAGGAGTGATTCAAATCACCCACATGACTCAAAAAACAGAGCTGCAGCACCTGCCAGACCTGGGAGGAGAGCTCACCAGCAGGGAGCTGTACAAGCTGGGCTGCAGGCAAAAACTGGACTTTGTTTTTGGGACCTGGAATATGCACAATAATTGATTCATAATAGCTTTATTTTTGTGAAGCATTAAAAAAGACACATGCCTGAGGGAGATCCTGTGAATTGGAGCATTGCATTTGTAAAAGTGTTTTCAGAATGCTCGTAGTTAGTACAGTTTTTTCATTTTCTAAATATTATATCAGCCTGTTCTGTTCATTACATTTCCAGGCTTTGTACTAGTTAGGCTGTTGGTATAATAATAACTGTTCACATGACTGAAGCGTGAACACACTGCCATATATATAGTTTGTAGGTCAGTGCTTTGTTTCTTGCCTGTGGGCATTCCTTGTTCTGTTGCAAGATGGTAAACACATTGTGCATATGAAGGAGGCGTCATGTGACTGAATTGTGTCTTAAAAGCTGTGTGCGTTTCCTTCAGTGATGCTGCCCCAAGACTCCTGCAGGAGAACCAGAAGTACCTCAGTCAGCTGACCAGCCTGATGCAGGAAGCTGCTGACGATCAGGCCAAAAGCATAGTGGTGAGTTTGCTGCTTTTTATTTGCTGCTTTTAAGGCTTGTTTGTTATTGGAGAGGGCTGCATTTAAATCAGCCATAAAGTCATAATTTATTTTTATTTTCCCTTTGGGAAACTAGCCACACTAGGCGTCTCCTATCTGCGTCTGTGGAGGGCCTGAGGCCTGTCAGCGTGTCTTTAATCTCATTTAGGAGGACAGGACAGGAACTCGCTGATCTTTTTTTAGTCTTATCATGAAGAAAGGAAAGTTGTTTTTTTTGTTTGTTTGTTTTTAAGCTGGCAGACGTGATAAGAAAAAAAAATCACAGTGTGTTTAGTTTCCTGTATATTATATAGTAATATTTATTAGAGTGATTAATATAAATTATAAATTTAAACTGATATTTTGATCAGTTATTAAAGATGACGACAAGCTAACACTTTATAATAACCACCATTTAAAAAATAAAAATAAAAATCACCATTAAATTGATAGTTATTTAAACAGTAGGGATGCTGTTAATCATATTTATTCATGTCTTCATTTTTTAGTTATATACTGAGTTATCCTAGCTGATAATCAATTATTTGAGGCTGTTCTCATTACCAAATACTGCTGTTCATTCAAAGCCATAATGCTTGATTTATACTCTTTATCTGACATTTGACTCCCAGAAATCTGATCAATACTTTATTAACATCTTTCAGTAAAAGTCACTTTTGTTCCATGTTCATCATAAACAGCTCAGTTTGATTACAGCATGCCCACCAGGTGTTCTTCCATTCTTCACAGGTCTTCATGTCACACTAGGAGCATTTTGGAAGCAGGGGTCTTTTATTTTGAAATTCTCTCTGTAGTTTCTGTATGCATCTTGACAGATCTGAGGTTATTCTCAGTGATGCAGTACAGAACGCTGCTTCTGAAACCCACCGCAGTGCACCAGGTGGAAGCCGGTGATGGTCATCAATGCGTACAGTGTGCCGTGCATTTAACAGGGTCACTCTAAACACAGTACTGCAAGTTATGCTTCAGGTTTCCTTTGGCGTCAGTTCCATGAAACACATGTAGCATTTATAGTCAGACTGGTGTCACGTCTAACCGTGGGAATGCACCGGGTGCCGCTGGGTCACATTTCAGCTCCGACGCAGGCGCTGAAACTGATCCTACCAACTCACATTAATGCCGGCAATTCTAACTAATGTGCTGCCGCGTGTTTCAGAAACACTCCAGTGGCAGCTTCTCAACAGAAGTTGTTTGAAATTCAACAGAGCAGGTCACACAAAGAAAAGCTTTTCAGAATAAAAGACCTCACTCTAAAATGCTCCGGGTGTGATCTGAAGCCCTGCGACAAATGGGACAGAGCACACCCCCACATGGTGCATCTCTCTTTAAAGTTACAACTTCCAAATTATTTTTTTATACCATTTATAGTAAAGTTTTATTAAAAACTGACTTTACAATAACATCTACAAAATGTTAGACCATTAATTGTTAACAAATATTAGATTTTTAATTATAATAATATTTAACTGTGAACTAAAGTGGGTTAGCTATCAGTTTACCTTTTATTAATGATGATTATTATGAAGCGTTACCAAAAACTTTAGGTAAGAAGCCCTCTGTAAAACGAGACTTTTGCGACACACATCCAAAACTTATTAAAAACTGAAAACTTAAGTTATATTTGCACTTCAGCACATTACATATTCTTGGTTGTCTTTTACTAACGCCTCCATTTCCATCTTTCAAGGACCAAGACTGGAGCTGGACGAAATACGAAACTTTAACGACAAAATTAAAAAAGCGAAATTCATAAAGCCCGCCCTCCACCCCCCCGCCTGAGTAACACTAAGGACTGTGAGCTGATAATGCAGCTGAGCGGCGTCTAACAGTACAGTACAGTTGTACATGGACTCGGGATTCTCTCGTAAAAACAACTTTCCTGCTCATCTTTAAAGAGAAAAAAAAAAAGCTGAGTTCACACACACTCAGTGGCGTCCGTCTCCTCCCATCGTCTCACATGGTGGAAAGTTTGATTATTGAGCTTGTTTTATATGACAAAACAATGAAGCTGTCTCTCTCTCTCTCTCTCTCTCTTCTTCTTTACTTTATGCTGCACAATATTCATCACACTTTGCTTGATTTTTGCAGTGATAGTAAAAACCAAACTATAGCACCACATTTGAGGTCTTGAGGTGGATCAGTCAGGTGGGAGAGCATTCGGCAGGAACGTGGGAACTCATTTGTCCCCGTGGCATAAAAAGGAAACGCAGGGCGGTGTCGGGGGTCACTGGAAGGCGGGTGTGGGGAGGAAATAAGAATGAAGCAAAGAGCACTTTGATACTCCCATGTGTCCTCTCTGTGAAGAGGTGAAACGTTCCCAGCTGCCAAAAATGTTGCAGAATTTAAAGTGAGCAGAAACTGTCAGCGTCGGTTGGATTGATTTACTAGAAACGTTTGAGGGCGCGTGTTGAATATTCTGTATGTATGTTTTTAAAATACAAGTGTTACAGGCAGAAATCCCGTGGCTGGCCATTATGTTTATATGATGTGTATACTGTACGTGTGTCTTTTTAACCGTCATGGATGTAAGGCGGGGTTTTCTCGTCTCGTTCGGGTGCAAATAATGTACGCTAAATTCATAGTCGTGCAGAGCTGAAACGATCAGTCAGCAGTTTCCATAGAAATCTGAGTAATTCTGTAAAAGAAAACCTAAATAAATGCATCAAGACGAGCAGGTGGTGGGGCTGGTGTTCAGACCGTGCTGTAAAAGCACTGCAGAAGAAGAGGACGTGGTTAAGAGACCAGAGGGCCACAGGGCCGAGGCAGATTTAATGGGACGGTGAGGGATGGCAAGGCTTTGTTTGTGCTGCACACATGAGCTTCTCCAGAGGAAGTTCTTTTCAGATTTTCAGATTTAAATGTAAATCTAAAAGTGCCACGTTTCCCAAGAGCAATTTATATCCTCACCTGAGGGGCAAGGTTACCTGCTGAGCTGCATGTGAGTAAAGTTGGCACGGTAACCTTTGCGCTTTTAGTCGCCGTTGCAGAAAATAAATTGCATATTCTTGGTGATTAAAAATAAATAACACGATTGACATTTGGCCGATCTCCCACTTTAAGATGATCTGGACCGTCTTCAGCACAGCGGCTGTGTTTGCATCTCTGAGTGAAATTGCCGTTATTCCACCAAATCAGTGAACACGTTTAATTTTCTGCAAACGCCTCGTCACGTCTGTCTGAGAGTTTAGGTTTTCTCAAGTCGGCTAACGCAAAGAAAGCCTGACTATGTTGATCTTGATTTTTGCAGTGAAAGCTCAGTTAACCAAAACAGGAAAAATCTTTTTCATGGCTCTGCAGATCTGATGTCTTTGTCTCCTTATCAATGCTGAAATCAAATATTTCATGCAGATCACGATTTATTGGGTAATTCTGATCTCATCTCCTTTTCATCTTATTTTTATGGTTATGGATAGGAAAGATCTGAAAGTCTGAAACGTTGTTGGTAGTATTTTTGACAGATTAAAGTCCAATTATTTATTCAAAAGAAAATAAATCATCTTAAAGTGTAAATGTGGAATGTTTCTGACCTCTCTAAGATGATAACTTATCTTTATCTTTATCAAATACAACCAAAAACAAAACCATGCCAAATATCTGTGCCGTTTCTGAACAATTTTATATTCAGACTTTTAGTTGAGAGACTTTAAGGATTCTCAACTTTTTCTGAAATCAGAGAGAAATGAGTGATGGTCAGTGATAACAAATGTGTCATCCGCCGGAGTTTGTCGTTCAAAAAAATAAGGAAATGTGAAACAAATGAGTAATCTTACCCACTTATCCGGCTCAGGCTTCCAGGGAGTGAGATTGGGAATCATTTCCTCTATTATTAAATAATTGCACGTGTAAAGCTCAAGACTTCACTGAGTCACACCGCACACCTCAACACGTTTATCAGTTGCAAGAAAACAGGATCCAGGTTCAATTTTATTTCATTAGCGGTCGGCTCAGTGGGATAGTCTGATGCTCTGCGTCCCACCGGTCGGACCCACTCCACAGTTTGAGAACCAAAAGGTAAAACTGGTGTAAAAAGACGCAGAGCTGCTCTTACTTTCATTTGTTCCTGTAAGTGGTCACGACTGAAGTCACTGACAGTGAGAAAATTGCATTTGGAGCCTTTCAATGATAACACATTTGTCATCAAATTGGATTCACTTATTTTGTTTGGATGCTTGCAAGTCTGAAACTTGGCTCCAGCTCGAGTTTTCCCCTCATTAACAATTAATCTGTCAAAAATTTGTTCTTTGACCTTATTATTGTTTTAAAAGCCCAGAATTGATTCATTATGAGTGGGAGTAAAGCAGTGGTTATTATAATGTTACACGGTATATTGATGGTGCTGAAGAAACGCTTCCTGTTTCTCCGGTTTCTCAGATCTGAGTAACAGGAAGCCGAGAACGTCTCGGGTTAATTTGCTTGAAAAACAAATAAAGACTAGTTGGCTAATCGTTTCAGCTCTCACCACAAACACGACTCGTTTCTCTTTAACATCCCATAATGACAGGAATGCAGCGTTGGTGCGACATGGTCTGGTTTCCTCTAATCTGAGCGATCGAACCCCGGGAGCGATCGGTTGAATGTGCTGTATGGTCGTGTTTCTTTGCTTTGGGCCAGAGAGAGAAATGAACTTTCTTGTATTTATGAAGTTAAAGTGCAATGGCTAAAATAATATTTTTCTTCTTTTTGTTTTGTATTTAAATAACTCCGTTTGTTTTCTTTCTATTTGAGTTTTGTTTCCGTCTGCTGGTTTAAGTATGTTCACTTTTTAGAAATTTAATTGTATGACGATCAAATGTTTACCTGGAAATAAAATAAATCACTTTGGCACGATTCCTGTGTCGAGGCTTCTGCTTTTAGTTACTCGGTGTGACGACACAAAGTGGAGGAAAAGCCGGAGCCCAGCCAAACACTTGATTCCGGGCTGGACCCAAGATTACAAGAACGTTGTTATTTCCATCCTCAGTAGTTTGTTTGTTAGTGCAGTTCTGGGTTTGTCGCAGCTCCTCTGCTTCGCACTCTTGCAGAGGTTTATAATTTAATCCAATTTGCGGCTTAATCGGATCAATTCAGTTCAACTTTATAGCGCCAAATCACAACAGCAATCATCTCAAGACACTTTGAGCAGCCAACCTCTTCAACCGAGCCAAGACACGATTCACTTAACCGCCCCCCGAATACATCACGCTGCGATCACAGCAGTGAAACGGGCGGGATTTTGGGAATCCAATGAGCTCGTCCACAGTATGGAACTACGATGAGTACACCTCGATAGGAGGAGAAAGACTAAAAGTGCATCGGTGGTGACAGATGTGACACACTGATTAAATCAGAAGCATGATGCAGATGGTCCCAAACTGTAGGCAGGCTTAAACTCATCAGCTCATCAGCTTTAAAAATATTAAAAAGGTGAATATGGAATTTATGAGAAATTTACAATGCCTTTTTCCTCTGAGGGCTTGGCTGCCAGTCGTACGATCTTCAGTTGATTAGTTTTGTGTTCAGTTGTATAATTGTGTTTTTGTTTTTACATGTACGGATTTAATTTCCTGCTCATTTTTTTTTTTTTTTTTTTTTTTTTTTTTTTTTTTTTTTTTTTTTTTTTTTTTTTTTTTTTTTTTTTTTTTTTTTTTCTTTTTTTTTTTTTTTTCTTTTTTTTTTTTTTTTTTTTTTCTCCTGG
>VUQG01027054.1:0-13446 GCA_015106755.1 Etia nguti | reverse complement strand
TTCCCTTTTCACGTAAATGGCCTCCTTCACTCCGCGCTCAAACCAGCGTTCCTCCCTGTCCAGGATGTGTACATCCTCATCATTGAAAGAGTGTCCACTGACCTCCCAGCCCATTGTTCCTTCAGTGGGCTGGTTTCAGTCGTTATGCAAATGTACTGTTTATAACATTGGGGAAACCTGCAGTCAGCTGAGACTGAAGAAGTCACTTGGATGAGTGACGAAACGTTTCTCCCACAAAACGCTACGTCCAGATGAACAGAATCAACTTTTGGAGATTTACTTTCCTGGATGATTGAGAATGCATCAAGACGATATATATTAATGACTCGTAAGTCTTGTCTTATGAGTCATTATAAGAAAAAAACCTGCTTTCTTCAAGCAAGTTTTGCTTGAAGCTCTGAAAATACAGACAAGTCACCCATTTTGACTTTTGACGTGACTTCCTAAACTTCTAACATGACAGATTTGTGATCAATGGGTGATTTGAATGTGTGCGGAGAGTTATCTGTAAGTCAAGGATTCATTAACCCTGAGCTCAGGATCACAGACTCAGACCGTCTCTCTCACTCTGCACATACCACCAGGTTGGTTTTTACTGTGCCATACAAGACGGGGTCAGACAGACAGACCACAATGGATTTATCAGATTTTTACTGCGAGTACATGTTCTGTGTGGGTCACTGTGTGAGTCACTGGAGGATTTGATATTCAACTAGAAGCCAGAGTGATGTCCCTGAAACCAACAATATAACCATAACTTAGGATATTTAAGACAACTTGAATTAGCTTTGAGCCTGAACCACTCTGATTCATCAAATAGCCAAAATAAGACAACACCACAAATGGCAACAGTAAAAAAAAAATATTTGCAAGTTAGCTTACAGTAATTCCCTCTATCTAGGTATCAGACTTTAATATATATTTTTAGAGTCTAGAGGTGGGCAGGAAAATATTCAGATGTGCTTAATGTAAGAATGGTCAAAGTGCTTGCATTATGTTTAAAGAATTATGAATAAGCACAGTAACCGTGTCTTCCGAGCCCAGTCGGTCAACTTAAAGTAGATAAGGAGATAACTAATACCTTTCTCAGGTGACGGATTAATTTATTTATGACGTAAACCTACACCAAATTAATACTATGTTACAACTAAGAGTATGGCACTCAAAGCACTACGCATAAATATGCATGTATTTTAAGAAAAGTTTTTAAAAAGTAAGTTATATAAGTACTTTAACTCATGAATACTTAAAAAGCCACGTGGAGTTCTGACAGGTAGAATTAAATTTATCGTAAAAATATGACCCTTGTTATTAGAAATATTGGCTTAATCTTTATCTGTTCCAGAACTCTTCCAGGTTTTTTTTTGAAAAAAGGTTTTCAAACGTACCACATCTGTCACGCAGATATTCCAACTGGATAGCCTGTAAGCTAGCTATCGTGCTGTCGATGAAGAGCTATAAGCTACTAGGTTGGATATGAAAACAGACCTGAAAAGTTTCAAAGATGCCTTCTCCACAGAACTTACATGTTTCAGAAAATATATTGATAACAAATTTAACACCACTGTCAAAGACTTAAAGAGCAAGATAAGCAGAGTGGATTGGGTAGAAAGGAGAGTGGAGGAGGTGGAGGAGTGGGTTACCACGGCTGATGATGTTCTGCTTCAAGCTATTCAAGCTCAAGAAAATATACAAACAAAACTGACAGACCTGGAAGCCCAATCGCGTAGAAACAATATTCGTGCATACATAATGCCTGAAGACACTGAACGGAACAATCTAAAGGGGGTTTTAGAAACTTTTATTAAATCAGAGTTGTCTTTATGTGATACTGAGCTGGAAAGATGTCACAGAGCTCTTGGCCCGAAGCCACCGCAGAATGCCAGGCCCCGCTCAATAGTAATTTACTTTTTAGAGCATAGTGTTAAAGAACTGGTCCTCTGAAAGAGTTTTTTCTGAATGGAGTGAAAATTTACTTTGACCATGACTAACCCCACTGAAATTCAGCGATATATATATACACATATATTCAATGTCTTTAGGTCTTGATGGAATGACCTTCGCCAGGTGTTTCGGGGACGTCCTCGTGGTCTTTTAACACCCAGGGGTTGCCAGCGCATCGCTGTTTTTGGAATCCGTCCGTCATCCATGCGGAGGATATGGCCGGCCAGTTGGAGTCTTTGGCGTGCAACGATGTTGCGAAGTTTAACCGTGCCACTCCTTCGCAAGACCTCCTCGTTGGTGATGTGGTCGGTGTAGCGGATCTTCAGAATCTGGCGAAGACATTGCTGCTGAAAGATGTCGATCTTGGTGTTGATGCAGGCCGACACCTTCCAAGTCTCGCTGGCATAAATGGCGGTTGGGATCACGATCGAATTAAGCAAGCGGAGTTTGATCTTGAGTGAGATGGTCGGGGAGGACCAGATCTTGTTCATCCTTCGAAATACCGCAGCCGCCTTTCCTGTGCGGCATTTGACATCCGCCTCCGCATCGCCGTCATGGGAAATCACGCTACCGAGGTAGGTGAATTTCTCCATTTCTTCTAGCTGCTGTGTCCCGATGTAGATCCCCCGTCGTGGGTCCTTGGAGCTGACGTGCATCATCTTCGATTTTTCAGAGCTGATCCTCAGGCCAATCTTGCCGGCTTCTCTTCTTAGATCGGTCGTTCCTTGCTGTAGCTTCATCTCGTCTTCGTCGAGTAGGGCGATATCGTCAGCGAAATCGAGGTCGCCAAGACGGTCTTGATCAGACCAATGTATGCCAGCTCCCATACGGGCACCGGCTCGCCGCATGACGTTGTCGAGGGAAACGAGAAAAAGCAGTGGTGACAGGATGCAGCCCTGCCTGAGGCCGGTGGTGATCTCGAAGAAGTCAGTGTGGCCATTTCCAGTCTTAATGCAATAGCACGATCGCAAGTGCAGGTCCTTGATGAAGATGGTAGGGACACCGTACAAGCGTAGGATCTGCCAAAGAGAATCGCGGTGGATGCTATCGAAGGCCTTCTTGAAATTGACGAAATTGATGGCGAGTTGTTGCCGGTACTCGACGCACTTTTTGATGATGGTGAATGAAGGCGAAAGTCTGTTCCGTGCACGATCGGCCGCTTCAGAACCCAGCTTGCTCCTCTCGTAGACGTCGGTCGAGGGCACTCCTCGGTCGTCGAAAGAGGACGATACAGAATGCCTTGCCAGGCACAGAGAGGAGGGTGATGCCTCTCCAGTTGGTGCACTCGGAGGTGTTGCCCTTCTTTGGTAGCTTGATTATGGCACCCTTCCGCCAGTCCTCCGGCACTGTGCCACTTTGCCAGCACTTGTTGGACAGGGTTGTCAATTCTTCCACCATGGCTTGGCCGCCGTGTTTCAGGAGCTCATGAATAGTGAATGCTTAAAATCCTCTTCAAACCCACTCTACTTTGAAAGTTAACTAGTTCAGCTAGAGAAATAAAAATCAAACTTTAAACTGGTCCCAACACCTGTTCAGGTATTACGAAGGTTTTTTTCACATCTTTTATGCTTTTCATACAGTTACAGTTTATTCAGCTTACTTTGGCCAGGGCATCTCACACATGCACTTTTCAGCCGTGCCCCACACCCTGTCCACACCTGTGCTGGAGACTGACACCTGCAGACCAAATCTCACCATCGATTTCTTTTTGGAGCACATTATTGTAATGATTATTGCATCTCTACCTGCTTAAATACATTTCAGCTTCCAGTTTTTCAGTTTATAATTTCAAATATTTTTTAGACACTTTCAAACTCTGTTTTTTCATAATTCAGAACATTTTCATAGTTTTACTGAACCATGTTATTCTTAAATTGCCATGTTTTTTTCATCTCTTTATTACATGTTGGTTGAGTTCATTAACCTTATGTTGAAGCAATCCCATTCACCCTCATTCAGGCAAAAGTCATTTAAGATAAAGGACTTCGACAAAGTGATGAACTCCAGCTCCAACTGATGCTTTCTATTTTATTTTATTTATTTATTTTAGAAAATGGCATTAATATTTAGGTCATTTTACGCTTAGCTAGCTGATATTCTTGAAATCTAATGTCATTGAGCTGGTTCAGCAAGTTCACTTATGGATATTTCAAACATTTTATGTTATTGGAGGAAAAATCTTCAGCATTTTTGATAGGAAATGCTGTTTTTCTAGTTAAATATGTCTTTTGATTTGTTGAGCTTATATTTTCTTCTGCCTATCACAATCTGTTCAGAGTACTTTTTCACATTAGCTGCAATTTAATGTAATTAATTAAAGTAATGAATATAATTTAATGTGCCAAACAACACTATGGAGACATACGTTTGTGTTTTAGAACACCATAGTAAAATTTCATACATATAAAAAGAAAACCATGGAACTTCTTGCTTTTTAGATGTCCCTAACCACTGCCTAATACAAGATATAATAAAATAAAATAATAAATAATAGGAATAATAAAATAATAGGAAGACAGAGGAGAGGAAGTCCCATGATTAGCAGCTGAAATTCACCTTTACTGTCAATGTTCTTGCAGTTCAACAGGGTGCAATATCTTTCAGGTGCTCTATAGACACATGGTAACCAGACTGCTGCCATGGTGTAGAATTGTTGCAGAATAGTGTCTGTTTATCTCTACGAGCAGTTGTTAGAATGCTGTTAATAATTTACAAGCTATTTCCTGATTTAACATTCCAGTTTCCGCATTGAAATGGCAAATTAACAGGTTGCTGTCATATAATGTGTCTTTAGTACAATACTCTCACATTCAAAACCCTACAAAAGAGGTCACACTGCTCATACCACTTACATTCTTAATTCATCCAATTAGTATAACATTAAAACAAGCATGAAGTGCTGAAGGGGGAAATGTTAAGCTATGGAAGAAGCATAATTGTGTGAAATGAATCATATTATAAATGTGTGTTACCTCTGTGCTCGGGTGATGGTGTGTCTTGTGGAAGTTCAGACAGAAAGACTCCCACATCATCTAGAGCCTTGGTCACAATGGGCTCTTTAGCTCGCAATTCCCTCTTGAAACCCTGTACAAGCACACATACTTTTCAGCAATTGTACTAAACTGGGGTCTCAACCCAACATCAGACAGTCAGTTCGACCCTTCACTTGTTATATCTGGTACTAAAAGACTCAGCTTGATGTCTCAAAAGGGTTACAAATGCATAGGGTACGATCAGAGGCATAAACAAAGATTTGCAAATGTGTGCAGTGATCTGTCTGTAACTTTTGAGAACTCACAAGTGCATGCTTCAATCCACACACAAATACAAAGTAATTTGTTTACATGTAAAACTGTTCACAGAATCTATTAATAAAGCTTCACAAATGGAATAATTTTCTCTTTCAAAAAGCTTTCTGTGGATACAAATGTCTAAAAATACTGGTGGCGGCCAGTGGTACCCCTCAGCCTCAGTAGATGCAAAGGGGTACTTTCAAAATCCTAAGTAACCTCGTTCTTAGGTTATCACACTTAAAAATTTTTCGGAAAACTTGACCTCTGACTCCTGACCTTGAGGCCAAGGTCACTGAGATTCAAACTTGTCTGATATTTATACTAGACTGCAATTCAGTAGAGTGATCTAGGGCTTGTTGTTGAGAAAACAGTGCAATTTGATGCAACTTTGATGTCTGATGGTGATTTTAGACTAAAATCCTGAGTTTTCCCTAATTAGTAAATCTGACTACAAAGTAGGCTATAATTTGATTAGTTTATTCACTCACATCTTTAATGTCACTGCGTGCTGCCCTAAGGGCATTTATCTGAGTTAATATTTTTCTAATTGATTCTGTTTAAAAGCAGAAACTGTTCATTTAGTTTGAGCTTTAGTAAAAAAAACTATTTGTCTAGGGGTATCATGTGCTGATGTCACTTACTGTGCAGATATGTTGTCGGTTCCTGTTTTGTGAAAAGTTATGGCAGTCGTGTTGACAATTTCCTGAACACAATCTGCATCAAAGCATCACAGAAGCAATGCCATGTTGAGTGAGTGTTATACCATGCTGCACCTCCTACCCGGTGTATGTCCAGCTGAGCCTGCACAGCCGGGACGTCCCCCCCTACAGGTCGCTCCTGCTCCAGCTGCTGACTTTTTAACCTTAGCCAGTTCAACAGTTCTTGCAGCGACATGTGAACCCTCTTCCAGGGGGCCATCTCTGAGTCCAGATGGGCCCTTGAAACAGAAACACAATCATCTCTGTAGTTTCTAACAGTCATTTACATTGCTTTGCATTGTTGGACCCATTGCAATCACTCACCTCATGCGGAGGGTCTTGTTGTACAGGTCATTCCACCGCTGGGTCATGTTGCCAAGACGTCTCCTGAGCAGAACACCATCCTCGGAGTTGCCCAGTGACGTAAGAATCCTCTGCCCATTTTCATCCAGAGAGTGATACAGTTCTGTGTGGTTGTCAATCTCTATTTGGAGGTCCTATATTTGTCAGCGGAAAACAGCATGAAAAACCAGTACATTTTCTTAATTTTTTGGTAACAGTAGCAATTTTTCAGGACTTTCACTTTCACTGATTAGTGCTTAAAATCAGATGATGATCCGTTATTCAAGATATCAACTGTATTTATATTTATATTTATATTAACCTTTTTTATTTTAATTTCTTAGCACTGAAATGTCAAAATGTATAACTTTAACTCCGGTGGTTTCATTTTTGTACATTTTGTCCTTCAGACAGTCCATTACTGAAGCTCTTAATGTTCCCAATTAGTATTTGACAGTCCAACTTTTTGTAAAGTGAAAAGGAAAAAAGATCCATTTGATGATGGAATGACCAAAATAACAGATATGGAGATATGACAATAGATACAAAGTAGTCCAATTAACACTCCAGTGTGATTTGTATGTGTGTATGTCACTGATGATTGTTTTTTGGGGGTTGGGGGTAGGGGCCAGGGTGTTGGTGGTGAGAGTTAGTGACAGCCTGATAGCAGGGGGAATGAAGATGTTGCAGAATCTTGCTGTTCTGCTGCAGATCCTGCAGAACCTTCTCCCAGATGTAAGCAGGGAGAACAGAGCATGGTGGGGATGCAGTGAAACATTTGTTCTGGTCAGAGAACGTTTCACTGTAATGTCCTGGAAGTGGGGAAGTGGAGACTCAGTGATCTTCTCTGCCATCTTCAGCCTCTCTGCAGGGATTTCCAGTTTGTGGCACTGCAGGCCCCTGACCAGTCTGTTTTCAGTTGTGGTCTCTGCGTACCAAACACACAGTGGTAGAAGACCAACAGCAGCTTCTGGTCCAGGTTATTCTTCCTCAGAATGCAGGACAGCCTGGTTCAGCAAAAAATTAAAAATGTCTAAAAGAGAACTGAAGCTGCTTGGTCAGGACACTCCCTGAGCACCTGTCCTGGCGTGTTGTCAGTGCCCGCTGCTTTTCTTACGTTCCCTCTCCTCAAAGTCTTATAGAGCGCTGTTCCTGGCAGGTGTATGACTAAATGCCTCAAACTCTTCAAAGTGTTTGTTTACTTACTTATTCAGAAATGTTGTCTTGTTTACACAGGGTGGAGGAGTATATTCTGTGATGGCTTTGATACTCTGCCACATTTGTCTCTTGTTTGCATGGTCATGGAAGAACTTCTGTATTCTCTTACCATAGTCATGCTTCGTTGCTCTTATGGCATAGTTGGGTCTTGCTGATCTGGGTGCCATCATATCACATTAGACCTAAAACCGTCACTTTTTGCTTTCATTGCAAGCACCCCTTGGTCATCCACAGTTTGTCATCAGTAATGTCATCTAACAGGCCAACACCAAAGACATCTTCCACATATTTCTAAATTTATGCAGACACTAACTCAGCAGACTCATCTACACTTTTAAGTTGCGACTGTCAGTTGCAGATGTCTTGAACACATCATTCAAAACAGTCTTGTAATGCTTCCGTGGCTCCTGTAGAGCAGTTGCTTCACAGTGGGTTTTTCTCTGATTATTAAGCGCTTATATGCAGGAAATAGCATAACAGAAAAATGGTCTGACGAGCGGAGGTGGGTGCGGGGTGTTGCCTTAAATGCTTCCTTAATGTTTGAATAGGCTAGGTAAATTCGGCTAGGTGAAAATCAGTGTCACTTCATCTTATTTTAATTTGATGCCTTCATAAAGAGACTCCTGCATTTGAATTACTGGCTTTATTAATAGCTAATACATAATTTACTAATACTTTATACATAATTTAAATCATTATGGGAAAATGTCCATTTCAGGAGTCTTCAGAATTTTGTGATACCTGATAAGACAGACAATAGACAACTTAATGCCTTACATACTGTCTATTTAGTATTAGTAAATGACTTATTTACAAATTCTGTGCTTATAAAATTATTATATCAATTCTTTGTGTATGTCTGACTTAATTTACTTTTTCTTATTTTATTTTTCTTAAAGTTATTGTTGTTGTTTGAGTATTGGCTTAGTACCTTCCACATGTTCTTTATATTACTAAAGTAAAAAAAAGAGGTAATTTAATTCATGCTGAGTGTACAATAACTAGCTGTAGTGGACACTTCAGATGTGTGACCTCTCACAGAAAAAAAAAACTGTACAGCCTGGACCTCAAGTTGTTTTGAATGGGTTGATGAATATAGTCTCATCAGTTTTACCACAATGCTATGCAATTCAATTTTAGAAAAGGTATTATTTAATTGGAAAAATATGACATATTACTTGATCGTACCCAAAACAGTGGAAAACTACTAGCATTCCCAACACTAGATCTAGTCTGTGTGTAATATAAATTACTCATCCCTTATTTCACTGTGATGATTGGTAGGTTCAAAAAAGGTAAATAACATGCTTCTTTGTGGTTATCTTGTGGCAAACCAATCAAACCACATATTTCTTATGAGTCCTCTTTTTGGACAACTGCATTCTCCCAACCTTGTGGAAACAGTTTGGGGATGCCCCCTTTCTGTTCCAACATGACTGTGCACCAGAGCACAAAGCAAGGGCATGGATGAGGGAGTTTGGTGTGGAAAAATTTATCTGTTCAGCACAGAGTCCCAACCTCAGCCTGACAGAACACCGTGGCATGAGTGAGCCAGGCCTTTTCGTCCAACATCAGTGTCTGACCTCACAAATGTGCTTCTAGATGAATGGGCAAATGTTAATATAAACACACTCCTAAACCTTGTGGAAAGTCTTCCCAGAAGCGTTGAAGCTGCTATAGCTGCAAAGACTGGGCCGACATCATATTAAATCCTATGGATTAAGCATAGGGTGCCACTAAAGTTGATGTGTGTGTAAACACAGACAAATACTTTTGGCAATAGTGGATTGTATTAAGCATTTCTGCTCAATTTGAGCACTCGAAGCTCTTTTACTACAAACACAGTCAACAGTCTAAGGGATTTTATAGCTAAAAATATGAAACTTAATTTGACTGAACTTCTTGTTTCATGCTTCGTGAAGAGCACGTGTCCGTAACTCACCATTCAAACAAAAAGTGGTCAAAAAAAGTGTATTTTAGATGAGTCACTTCACTTCATTTTCTCCATTTCTTTGTTAAGTGTTTATTAAAGAATCAAGAGTGTCTTTAGAGCAAATCTTCCAATAAAAGAATAAACTGGAGTCAGTGAAGACATGATAAAACCATACTCCTTCTTTTTGGGAAGAGAACAAACAAGATGCGCCGAGGACAGTATAGATAGGAGTTAAGTAAGTGCACTTCTTTACAAGAGATAACAACTCACCCTAGAGGGCAAGGGCTATACTAAAACTGATGTTTTATGTTTTTGATGTCCTCCTGTTTTCATTACAATGATGTCATCCTGTTATGGTGTCATTGTGATGGTGTAGGGTATTGAGAAAATACAAAAGTGTGTTGTACAGCTGTGTCCATGCCTTTTTCAAGATGATATATTCTACTCAATATGGTTTCTTGAAATTGTCAAAGTCAAACAATGAAGATCAAAGTCATTTGCTTAGCCACCATGGGAAATCAGGCCGAGGCCTAGGATATTGTTGTGAAGTTTAAAGATTTTCGATTAAAAATACAAAAATCCCAGCCCTGCGACAGACTGGCGACCTGTCCAGGGTGTACCCCGCCTCTCACCCTAAGACAGCTGGGATAGGCTTCCCCCCCCGCAACCCTGAAAAAGGATAAGTGGAAGTGAATGGATGGATGGAATACAAAAATCCTTGACTCCTTGAGTTTATCAGCTTCAAATGTTATTGGTATTTACCATCACACAAAATCTGAAAGATGATATCATGAAAACTGTGGATGCTAGACTGCTAACAAACAATCAAACGGAACCAATTACATACTTTGGGGCAGGAGGATTTTATTACAATTACCATGAGATCTAAACGTTCTCTAATCCCTGACACAATGTCAGCCAGTCCAACAGTATGCATTTTTACCTTGAATTCTGCCTTTTAAATTAATAGTTCCAGAATTTTTGCACTTCATTTTTGAGAGAAAATTTTTTCCTATTGTTAATCTCAAATGCCTCACAACAGAATCAAGTTTATATGAAATCAATTATATTAGCTGTTTTGTAGCCAGGAAAAAAAAATTAACTCTTGAAATTAAAAAAATTCTTTTTCGAGAGTGTCCTGACCAAGCAGTATTATCCTAGGTTCACATACACATACAAATCCATACACCAGTTAAGTACAATCAGAGAGTAAAAATAAAACACGGAAACAACCAAGATCATGCTAAAAGTACTTGCCTAATGCCAAAAACAAAGGAATTATATTCAGGCAAAACAGCAGCCCGAATTAGTTGTTTAGAATTGCTTTAAAGTCATTAAGTGAGACCAGATTCTTAAGTTTTAGCTGATTCTGCAGCTGATTCCAGGAGTAAGGAGCTGCAAATTTGAATGCTCTTTTTTTCAAATTCAGTGTGAACCTTTGAGATAGACAGACGGAATAAATCTTGGGAAATAAGTTGGGAGCAAACCAAGAAAAGCCTTATTAATAAGAATATATCAGTCATATATATCATATATACGTCATGACAAAGCAGACCAACACAACATACGGTGGTGAGTAAGAGCTTTAGAATTTGCAATGAATTTCAGTGCTCCATGATAGAATCCAGCATATTTAAGCATTCAGAGGATGCATGCATATAAATCACATTGCTATAATGAAGTATAGACATAAAACTGGAAACAACTGGGAACAACAAGTCTCTTTCTTCTCTTAAAGGACAAGCAGGACTTTTAGTCTAAAGTAAAAACCACATTTCAATTTTTTCACCAGTTGCTGATTGTGAGGTGTAAACGAGTCATCAATTGTAATTCCTAAGTAGTTGTAATACTATACTAACTCAATCTCAAAGCCCTGAATTGTAGTAATACATGAAAGGTTATTTGGTTTAGATTTTGAATTTGAGAACACCATCAATTTTTTTGGTCAGCATTCAAAACAAGTTTTAAATCCCACAGGTTATGCTGTAGTGTAGTGAAAGTTGATTTAACAGATTACAACCTGAATCATCTCAAAAGTTTAGTGTGAATGTCAGTTGAGTAAATGTTCAGTTCCAAAATAATGTAATTGATTTTTGTTCCCAACCTGAACATGGTAGACCTTTCTGCGCAGCATCGTCAGACTGTACCCTGGAATCCCCAAAATTAGATATCAAAAAGAAGAAGTAGCTCCATTATGTCCCATTTTATTCCTTCTAGCTTCCAGTAGGCTGCATTCGAGTGCCCTCTGTTTAAGTGTTCGTGACACAGTGAGACGTTTGCAGATAAAGAGGAAGAGAGGGAGGGTCTGAGTCAGAGTGAACACAGGGTATGAGAAAGAGTTAAAATGAGGATGAAAGAGGCAGCGAAAACTTTCAAGGTTACATAAAATGATGAGTGTACTTCTTTTCCAATTAAACCTTATCTGTATGTTGTAGCCTAGGGAATAAGAGTGAGATTTCATTGGATGCTACGCTGTTTTAGCACCCATCATTGTAATTGGACAAAGACGACTATCTCAATGCTGCATACAGTGCTACTGTTGTACTGAGAGAGCTCTGTGTGTGCATGTGTGTGTGTCCCTGTAGGTGTGTTGTGTGTGTGTGTGAATTTGGATTTTAAATGGGCTGCTTGTGTGTTTCCTTATAGTATATGCACTGTACACTGTGTCACAGTGGTTGTGTGTGGATCACTGCACATGCTGTGCTACCAGAAAGTGTGTGTGGGTGCAGGGTGAGGGTTGATGGTCAGAATATGTTTTCTTGCAGAACAGAGCCTTCCCTTCACCCAACACCCACAATGCATTGGGGGAATTCTGGATTTGTGTGCAGACAGTGACAGTCCAATCAAATCTCACCATGTCAGCATTCCTGTCATACTAGCCAGAGCAGAGTTGAAGAAGAGTTCCTTTAGCTAAAAAACTGGAAATATACTGGATGTGTGGCAGATCCCACCTGAGACAAAAGTGTAATCATTAGTTTTTTTATCCATCCATTTATCCATATCAGGGTCGCGAGAGGGGGCTAGAGACTATCCCAGCTATCAGAGGGCGAGAGGCAGGGTACACCCTGGACAGAATACCAGTCTGTTGCAGAGGTAACGCAGAGACAGACAACCATTCACGCTCGCCTTAACACCTATGGGCAATTTAGAATCACCAATGAACCTAACCCCTGCTAACTGCATGTCTATGAACTGTGGGAGGAAGCCAGAGTACCTGCAAAGAACCCGCATTGTTTTTAATTTCTCATTAATCCTTGATGACTGCAGGAGTTTTTCCTTGCTTAACTTAATTAAACGGTGTTAATGATATAACCATTTTCAATGATTAACTCCAATGACAAACATGTTTGAACTATCAGCTATCATCATTGCAATGTGAAAACCCCCCAAAACAAAACACAAAAATAAAATGTTTTTATACATAAAAGCCAGATGAGGTCCAAACACCAATCAATAAATAAGACACTAAATTGCCCGTTAGTAAATTAATATGTGTTTACGGAGTGGCTGCTTGTTTTATCCAATGAAGAGGTCTGAGCACTCCTTGCTGCACTGTGCAGCATACACTATGTTGTTTAGCTTGTGTTTGGGAGTTTTGTCCTTGGGATAGTTTTTGTCTGAGGTTATGGCTGGGTCTGAAGTTCACTGGGATGTATGCTTGGAGATAATTCTCCTGAGTTTCTCTGATAAACAAGAAGGGATGACAAAGTTGTTAGATCTGTCATTCTGTTTCTCCCTTGTTGGTATCTGACCTACTTTCCTGTGGTTCTTTGCTGATTTGATAAAGGCCCAGCTGGGAAAACCACATGTTTTAAGAGCTTTCTTTACATTTGTGTTCCTTGTCTTTGGCTTAGAGGGAATGTTTTGTGCCCAGTGTTGCAGGGTCTAAATTATGGCAAGTTTGTGTTCCAGAGGGTTGTGGGAGTCAAGGAGTAGGTACTTGTGTGTGTGTGTGTGTGTGTGTGTGTGTGTGTGTGTGTGTGTGTGTGGGGGGGGGGGGGGGGGGGGTTTCTGTGTC
>VUQG01027053.1:5462-20498 GCA_015106755.1 Etia nguti | reverse complement strand
ACCAGGTAAGGTCGGCCGAGATGTGGACTCCGAGGAACTTACAGCTTTCTACCCTTTCTACCTCCTCCCCATCAATGTAGAGGGTAGAGTGCTCAGATCGCTTTGTTCTCCTGAAGTCGATTACCATCTCCTTGGTCTTGGCTGTGTTCAGATGCAGGTTGTTGTCGTCACACCATTGCTTCAGATGCTGAACCTCCTCTCTGTAGGCTGAATCATCGTTGTTTTCGATCAGTCCTATGACGGTGGTGTCATCAGCAAATTTTATAATGGTGTTACTGGTGTGGATTGGTGAACAGTCATGGGTGAAAAGTGAGTATAAGAGGGGACTGAGGACACACCCCTGTGGGACACCCACATTTAGAATGAGGGTGGAGGAGGTGTGCTCTCCTATTCTGACGTTCTGGGGTCTGTTGCTCAGGAAGTCCAATATTCAGCTGCACAGTGAGCTGCTGAGTCCTAAGTTGCTTAGTTTATTAACCAGTTTGTGAGGTTGAACTGTATTGAAGGCAGAGCTGAAGTCCACAAACAGCATTCTAACATAACATAGGTGTTACTACTGTCCAGGTGTGTGAGGGTTGTGTGAAGAGCTGTTATTATGGCGTCCTCTGTCGACATACAAGCCTACTCTGTGTAGCATGTAAACAAAAGCGGAATCCAATGCAAATCTTATACTTTATTCACAGTGGAACATATCAAACGTTTAAAATGAAAAAATGTATAATTTTAAGGAAAAATATTAAGTCTAATTTGAATTTGATGTCAGTGACATGTCTCAAACAACTTGGGACCAGGCCTGTTTATCACTGTGCAGCGTCCCCTCTTTTAACAGCAGCCCATAAATGTAATTCTGGACATCCTCATCTGATATAAGATTCTAATCCTGGGCCTTCTTTGCCATATTTTTGTTTGATGACGCTCCAAATTGTTTTCAGCTGGTGAAAGGTCTGGACTTCCTGCAGGTCATGCTGTTGTAATAGATGCAGTATGTGGTTTACCATTGTCTTTCTGAAATATGCAATGCTTTCCCTTAAAAAATACATTGTCTGAATGAGAGCATATGTTGCTGTAAAACCTGTATATACCTTTCAATACTGATGGTGCCTTTTTTAGAACTACCAATACTGCCAATTCCAAACTAATAGAGCAGCATACCATCAGAGCTGCAGACTTTTGAACATAGCGCTGTTCGTCCCTTTATAGGGTCACATCTTCCATGTTTTCCAAAAATAAATACAAATTTTGTTTTGTCTGACCACTGAACACTTCTCCACTTTATTCAGTCCATTTTGGATGCGCTTTGGCCCAGTGAAGATCGTGGCAATTGTGGAACGCATAAGTTCACATATGTCTTATTCCTTGTGTCATAGAGCTTTAACCTGTGTCTGCGGCTAGCACAGTGAACTGTGTTCCTGAACACATGCAATGATTTCCATGACAGAACCATGACTGTTTTTAATGCCGTTCTGCCTGAGGGCCCAGAGATCACAGGCCAATACTGATTTTCAGCCTTGTCTCTTGTGCAGAGAGATTTCTCCAGATTCTCCGAGTCTTTTGATGATATTGGGCCCTCTGCCCATCTTTATTTCTGAGAAACTCTGATTTCATTTTACATAGCATCACAACATTTTAGGCATTAGGGCTATATGATTCTTCCTCTTGATAGTTTCAACCTTGTTTAGGCCACTCCCAATGCGAAAGAAAGCTATAATCACTAATAAGAACATTGTAGTGAACACAGATGTGTCTTAATAGCACGTCTGAGTAACCTCTCCATAACCTCTGTTAAATAAATGCCCAAAGCCTCAATTCCGGACTTCCCACCATGCAAGACATATCTAAATTATTCCAGCACAAGGTAACCATTTACTTTCATGAATCTGATGAAATGTTGTGATTTTGTTCCCTACAGACAAACTCATTAATCTGAACCTCATTTTGTGTAATAACAAAGTAAACAGAACACAGTGTTGCAAAATGCTTCTCATCCACAAGTGATAGCGGTGTGTCAGAATCCGTCAGCACTGTTTACCTTCAGTAAACAAGAAGTAAATCTATGACAACAGTACAAACCGTCTGACTGTTACACTTTGCAAAATTAAAAAACACAGAATTACAAAACCTCCAGTCCTGTTAGATCCACTCCTGAGCTAAAGAGTAAAAAAAAAAGAAGAAGAAAAAAAAGCATAGAATAAACCAGCAGAAATGAACACGTTTTACCACTGTGCTATGGTATTTTGTCATTGTGCATTTTTATACTTAATTAATTCAGTTTATTATAAAATAATTAATTATAAAATTTTATAATAATTATAAAATTTGCCTCAGGTTGTATGCACCCTGACTCTAGTCTTTAAAGAGTGTCTGAATAGATGAATAAAAGTCAGATTGCACAATTATTTATTTTAGATTTCAGGAATCGATGCTTTTTGTTCTGAGCAGAAATTTCCAAAGCAGAGGCGCTGCCTCTGAGCAGGTATAAATACTCCCAGCAGAAAAATGCACAGCACACTTGACAGAGGAGACTCTAACCATTGCTGCAGAAGATGAATATGATCCACAGAATGGCGTAAGTTGGATTGTTCTTTGGTTTTAATCAAATCTCTTAGTAATTAGAATCCATAAATCAAAGCATTGTTTTACCATAAAAGTTTTTCCATTCATCATCTATCATTTCCTACATGCTGCAAATCAAATGCTGAACTATCGATCTCAGTAATTAAATAACTGACTCCTTATAATTTCTCATTGTATTTTTTTATCTGCTCCCAGCTCCACCGACCCAGAGAAGCAGAGACATTTAATTTTTATTCATCATTTCTCTTTCTTGTTGTCATTTGAAGGTTTTCTCTGACTGTGGTCGTCCTGGCTGCGTGGGCCTGCCTGGCAGATGTGGCTCATACTGAAGAAAGGATGAAAGGCTCTGTGTTAGGTAACACACAAACTCTTAATTCTAAATCAGTTTTTTACTTCAATATTTCATGTAACAAAAAGGTTTCTGCATGGTATAGTATTTGACCAGCCAAGAATAAAAAACAGCCTTAAAAAGGTAGTGCAATGCTGCTTTCAGTCAAACTGAGACGTCAGCATGCTAACTGCTCACCGTGACAGCTGATATTTAACAGATACGTTCATCATGTCATATCTTGCTTTACAAGTAAGCAAGCGATGTAAATATCCATGTAAGCATTCTAACAATTGACTTTAATTAGCACTTACTACAAAAAGAAGTCATTAATTTTGCAGATTGTAATAGAGCAACTTGTTTTGAATGTCAGCAGCTTATTAAATGGCAGAATAATCAGAGGTTATCACAGCTAAAGATCAGTCATCCAGTATAGTAGGCTCAGTGGGCCTCAGAATAAGAAATAACAGCATAAAGTCAAATAAGTCAAACAAGGACAGTTAAAAGTATTCAAACATCATCAAGTTATCCCAGGAAGCTGATTCTCTTATCTCAATGTTGCGTTTTCAGTAGGAGAAACATTTCATCGCTTCTAAAAACCGCAAGTTAAAAAAATAAAAATCGAGACGCTTGCATTTTAAAGTATGGGTCTCAGTAAAGTTCAGTAAAGTTTAACCAAAACTAAACTAAAAACTAAAACTAGGTGTCAAAAGACATTTTAGTTAATTAAATATAAACATGACTTTTAAAAAATAATTAACTGTAACTAACTGAACTGATTTTGTAAATTCGGAAAACTAACAAAAATAAAATGAAAATATACAGGGAATACCCCTATGATGTTGTTGTGTACATGAAATTTTATGGTAATCCATTCCAGCTTTGTTGCGATAAATGAGTGTGGACCAAACCGTATTTTGACTTAATGCCATACTCTCAGATTACTGTGACATTTACCAATGCACTTCCTTCAGTATCAAATGGAATTAAGGCGGAAATCCTTTTACAGTCAGAATATAACTCCATATAAACTGATCCAAGCAGCCGCTTTTTCACTTCAAGCACCCACAAAGTTCAAAGCCGTGAAAAAAACAGTTTTTGCCAGCTGTGTCAAACAAGAAGTGGGCTATGAAAGGGCTCCAAATCATGCCAGTTAGGTGGCCTTGCAAATTACAGTAACAGCTGTAAAAAATTAGTGCATTGTTTTTGGACTTTTTTCCCATATTGTTGGTCTACTTTTGCAACCTAACACAACAACCACAGTGTGGTATGGGAGCTGCCAAAGTTGCTCTTATTTTTCTTAATGCAGGCTGTTCATCAGTTTTGTAAACGGGTGTAGCATTCAGTTTGAGTATTGCAATAAAGCTCTCGTACTTCTCTAAACTAAAAGGGAAGAATTTAGAAATATCAGGGTATTAAAAATGAGTTTAGTGGTCAAGCCCACTTGAGATGAAATTGGGCTTCATGTATTCCTTGAACTAAAATGACTTTGACACCCTTGGGTTATAGCGAAACCTCCTCTGCAGCTGCTGTTCAGACAGATAACTCCTGCATTAAATGACACGTGCTTTCCTGAGGGATCTGAGGGCTGGGTGACTTCTCTTTTTTTCCCTTCATTTGGCTCTGAGGCTACAGCCTTTCAAAGGGAAATCTTCTGCTTCCCTGCTTCTCCTCAAACAGCTGATAAAAACTTTGCAATAATCCAAACAATCAGTTTCCAGTGAAAGATAACTGAACCCACTGGAGACGTGATGAAAAAGACATTTTTAATAAGACAAAGAATGCTATTGTTTATTAAAAATATGACCATGATAAGACAAGGAAAATAAGAAATGTAGCGATACTGAATCCATTCATTGTCGCTGTGATGCATTAAAAATAATTAGTTGTTCATTTCTTGTAAGCCATTATGTACTGTATTTAATACAATAAATGAACAAAATATTGGAACTCATTCTTGGTTTATTAATTCTGCCAGAAGAATGTAAAATTACAAGAAAATTGATGATAGTCTTTCAGTGCTGAATGGAGCTATCAATATATTAGTCAAAGCGGTCTTCATGATTATCTCAGCCACACAAAAGACTAGTGGATGAAAGGCACAGAGAACAGATCCCATATTTTGCTCCATGATACATTATTTAAAGTGCGTTGTTTTTGAATAGGCTTTTTAGAGCAAGAAAGTGTCAAAAAAAAAAAGGAAAAAAAGAAAGTGTCACATTCAGATGGAAAAGCTGTGCTGAAAAAGCAGGGCGAGATAACAATATTCTTTAATGACTGAAGTGCACAAAGTAAAACGTGACAAGCCTGACATCAAGCAGGTCATGTTTTATTAATTAGGTTTAAGTTCTGCTTGAGGGAAAATGGGAAAGAGCAAAAGTGCTGTTAACAAAGCAGAAATGCTCAAACTGACGAAGTGTCCTTAAGGTCTATGCCTAAAACAAACATGCTCTAAAGATCCGTTTATGCAGGAGGTCTCATTAAGACAGAGAGAGAACAAATTAGAAAGCAGCAAAACAGGATGAGTGAGTCAAACGTAACATTTGTGACAGTTTCAGGCAATTAAAAAAATGTAAACTGTTTTTTAAAAAACCCCAACAACAAATAAATTAGAATTTATGAGAATATCAACAATTTGTGCTTTATTAAAAAAATTTTTTTGAGATGACAAAGTCATCTCAGTGCCCTTTATACTATAAAATGAATGAAAACAAAGATACTACAGGATTATAACAAAAAATCTATCCTCAAAAAATAATTCTAGTCCCTTATAAACATGAAGTAATAATAATCATAATCATAATCATAATAATATTTATTATTATTATTATTTATTTATTATCATTAAGAAAAATATGCTGGGTATAAACTGAATATATACCAATCAAATAAATTATATTTGACCAGATGCCATTAAATTGAATGGTTTACATCATGTTAATGTGACAAACTTTTATGGAAAATTGACATGTAATCAAATTACTTAAAGTCAGCATTATGTGCATAAATATTTTTTGTGTAAATTGTATGTAGGGGTAAGAGCTGCAGCAAAGCACAGTAGTTTACTTTAAATGTTTGATTTGAACCAAATGTATGCAAAAAATACACTATATGGCCAAAAATATTCACTCACCCCTCCAAATAATTGAATTCAGGTGTTCCAGTCACACCTTTCAGGTGTATAAAATCAAGCATGCGGTAGGCATGCAGACAGCTTCTAAAGGCATCTGTGAAAGAATGAGTTGCTCTCAGGAGCTCAGTGAATTCCAGCGTGGTACCATGATAGGATACCCCCTGTGCGTCCAGTTGTGAAATTTCCTCGTACTAAATATTCCACAGTCAGCTGTCAGCAGTAAGATAACAAAGTGGAAGCGACTGGAAACGACAACAAGTCAGCCACAAAGTTGTAGACCACGTAAAGACACAGAGCAGGGTCAGCATAGTGCGCCTCAGGTCGGCAATCAAATACTACAGATATCCAAACCTCATGTGGCCTTCAGGATCAGTGTGTAGTGAGTTTCATTGAATGTGTTTCCATGGCTGAGCTTTACATCACCAAGCACAATGCAAAGGATGCCATGTAGTAAAGCACGCGGCCGCTGGAGACGTGGTTTCTGGAGGGATAAATCATGCTTCTCCATCTGGCAATCAGACAGATAATGGTCAAAAATTCATAAACAAACTCCTAGACCTTTTGGAAGGCCTTCTCAGTAGAGTTGAAGCTGTGATATAGTATTGAACTGTATGGCTCAAGAATGGGATGTCACTCAACTTCATAGTGTAGGTTCTTCTTCTTTGCAGTCTTTCAGTTACTCCTTTTAGGGGTCGCCACAGCAGATCATCTGCCTCCATGTCATCCTCGGTTTATCCTATCAGGGTCACAGGGGGTGCTGGAGCCTAGCTACCATAGAGCGAGAGGCAGGGTACGCAGGTCACCAGTCTAGCAGGTGTAATACATAGAGACAGACAACCACTTGCACTCACATTGACACCTATGGGTAATTTAGAATCACCAATGAACCTAACCCCAATAACTGCATGTTGGACTATTTGAGGAAGCTATAGTACTAGGAGATAATATTCAAACTCCACACAGAAAGGCCTTGGCCAGATGGTGGAGACAAACTCTGGACCTTCTTTCTATGAGGCAACAGTGCTAATCACTGCATCACCGTGCTGCCCTCTATCTGTCACACTAACTCATCTAAACACATTAACCTAAGACCCAAACTTTTGTTAGGATTTAGTTGGACATCACAGGTATAAAAATGTATACTTTTTGAACAGAAAGTGATTTATAGAGGTTGACAATGAGTTTAAACACTTTGAGCAGAATTAAAGTACGAGGTGCAGGTCCAGTATAAGGTCTAATGTCCCAATATGTGGATAAATGGTCTCAAGAGGTCAATATTTTTTGTAAAATGTGGATGGTGAAGCTTTTTTGTGATGGCCTAAATTGTGTAAACCTGAACTGTAGGCCAGGACAATATTTGACAGGATTGACTGGATTATAAATAAGGATGTCTGTGTTAACTTCCCAGCCTCCAGGACAGCATCACTCCGCTCCAGGCGAATGGTTGGTGGGAAACTGGCTCCTCATGTGCCCTGGCAGGCCATGGTCTACATCGCTGAGAGCATACTGGATGGAGGTTATGCAGGCGGTGCTCTCATCTCTGACCGCTGGGTGTTGACAGCTGGGAGAAACCTTTTTGTTAGGAAGAGTCGGGAGGACATTCAGGGACAGGAGCCTGTCATTCCTAAAGTGTACCTGGGAATTACGAAAAAGGATGATGCTAATTCTTCCAATGAGGTTGCTGTTGAGAAGGTGAGCAAAGAAAATGTTTTAGAGTCAAGAATCATATTATTTTACTATATATGTATAATGTGTTTGTTTTTCTTTTTTTTTCTTGCTCTGTCATTTCCATACACACCATATTTAAGGTTTCACAAGTTTAGAAAATCATCAAGTATGTGGATATCTTTTTCATTAAAGTCAAACTTAAGTAATGAAAGGATCGCTTTTTAACACCACATAATTGCTAGCATTTCTGAGCTAAAAAAAAAAAAAAAATTGTTCAAACCTTCAAGGTGAGTGATGTGAATTCTACTGAAAGGGACCAAGAAATGATTCATGTGAAAAATATATCACCTTTTATGAACTTCTTTGAAATCCGGCATACTTACGTGTCTTCAGACCTTAAAATCTATTATCAGCAGGAAATTAGTCGTCATTTTAACGGCTCATACTTCATACACGTTTATTCTGTGTTAGGAAGCACTGCTTGAAAATGAAAATAATACAAAGCTAAATGCAACAGACCAAACTTTTGCATTCCCCTCCTGTAGGTTGTTCTCCATCCAGGCTTTCAGAACCAGTCTGACTGGAACAACGACCTGGCTCTGATCCAGCTGAAGCAGCCTGTCATTATAAATGTTAAAGTGACCCCCATCCCATTACCAGAGAGAGGCCAGGACCTGGCCAAGGCTGTGCGTGGGTCAGGAATTATCACTGGATGGGGCTGGGGGCCCCTTCTCACCCCTGCTCCATTTCTCAAACGCATCGTAGTCCCCCTGGCCAATCACTCTGAGTGTAGGGCTGAATATGAAAGTCTTGAACTCACGCCAACTGTAGATGACGACATGATCTGCACTGCTGCCACAAAATATCAGGAGAATGTCTGTTTTGGGGATGCAGGCGGAGCTCTGGCTGTCACAGATCCTGAAACTGGGGACATATATGCTGCAGGGATCCTTTCCTATGATAAATCTTGCACCAGGTACAAGCATGCAGTGTATATGAAGCTTTCCTCGTATTTGCCTTGGATCCACAGCATTATGAGAGGAGATACAGACACATCAACTGCTGTGCGCTTTAAAGCAATGTCTGCGATGTACAGAAGGCAGTAGTAGTTTGGCTGTCCTCTAAGTGTTGAGGAGGTGTTTAATCTGTGCTTTGCTTTTTTTAAGTGCTTGTAAAGTAACACCTGTTGTTTTGTGTCATTTAAATCTGTGAAGAGAGGGAAAAATACACTTAGTGAATAAATAAATTTTAAAAAAACAGCATTTGGGATTATTCTCCTGGTCATAAATCAATTCTACTCCAAAGAACAATTTGGATTTCGGCTTTTTACACAGAGGTAATAGATACTGGCATTTGGGAGACTTTAAGATTAATTTATGAACTAGATAGATAGACATTTAAAAAAAAGAAGAAGGAATAGATATTAAAATGTACCACAGCAATCTCTTTCCTTTCATCTTGGACAGTGATGTCATAAAGCTCCTCAACTGTCAATAAATATGTGTATCCATCATTTACATTACTGCCTTCTTGGGCTCGCTGAAAGTTGCGCTTGTTTCATGCTCATAGGAAACTGCACCTTTCTCTGTTTATCTCCCGTTATGACTGGAGTCAGAAAGCTAAAATGCTAGCAGATTTTTTTCTGTTGGTTTGCACATGTGCCTTGTGGATAAAGCACTAGTATTTCACCGTTAACTGAGGAGAGAACAGTATACGAAGCAAGCTGCAGCTGTCTCAGCGTTTACTGCTCTGGGATCAGTTACGATTGCTGCTTCATATGGAAACACAGCTACCATTAGCAAGTAAACGAGCTTCAGTGATTTAGGGTCGTAAACAAATGAGTTTCATCTTGCTAACCACTTTGTCCAACATGTGTGATGTAAAATGGAGTTTGAAAAACTTCTTAATATTTCATTTAATACATTAACAAAGAAAGGTCTGATGATGTGAGGTCTAATAAAATACAACAGACCAGGTGCAGCCTTAGCTAGCAGCCTTAGCTAGCAGCCTCTTTCAGATTAGCATCTATCAGATTGTCTTAATATAATATGTTTAACCAGCTGCTTTCCAAACACCATTCATTCATTTTCCTTAATATTTTTAATACCTCTGTAGACATTGACAGGTAACCATGTCACATATGGCGCTGCCTCCTTCATTCAGCTGATGTTTTGTTATTATTATGTTTTAAAATACTTAAATCAAGATGTAGGCCTGTGTTTCTGAGCTCATGAATAATTGTTGTTTTCAGATATACCAGGTCCTCATAGGACAGCCACTACAAACATATCATTTATTGAATATGATGGTGGACATTAAACAGAATATGAAGTATTTAAAATGAGTTCAATCTTAAACATGCAACAGTACTATGAATCTATTTAACACTAATAGAGAACATGTATCTTCAGAATAATAATTTTTACTTTTAATATTTTACATATAAAAAGTCAGCTAATAGTAAAATAAATTGTTGGTAATATAGTAATGTAGATATTTATTTACATCCATTTAGAGCAGCAGTCCCCAACCCCCGGGCCGGTCCGTGAGTCGTTTGGTACCGGGCTGCGAGAGTTGAGGCTCGGGTGTGAAATTTATGGTTTTCAGGGTTTTTATCGGTTTTTATCGCTATTTTTTTTAATCGTTTTTATCGTTAACTCGGTTTCCCTGGGTCTTTTCCCATGTGTTATGAATAAATCTTCATTTTTTGGTAGCGGTACTGGTTTTATTTTGTTGTATTTATCCGCGACACCTTAAAGGCCGGTCGGTGAAAATATTGTCAGACATAAACCGGTCCGTGGTGCAAAAAAGGTTGGGGACCGCTGATTTAGAGTGCAAAGAGGCAGTACAAATGGTTTGTTTAAATCTGATCTAATTTATCTTGAATTGCTAAATAGTGGATGAAAAAAACCCAACATAAAACACCTGAAGTATTTGCAATGCTTCTCCCTATGACTCTTTGGCACAGCGCTGCACAGTATGGCTATCCAATCCTATTGTGGTATCAGTCCACTTGTCTAGGTCAGCTAGTGAGAGGGCCATTAAATTATGGAAGTGTTCACATTATGTTGTGCCAAGGTTATAACAGAAATCCATCAGCTGCTATGGAGCTCTACTCATAGACTGTAAAGGATGTGACAGTAATATTAGCCACTGCTTTCTAACTCTTTATTTTTGGACCATATTTGGATGAGTGTTGTGCTCAGTTATCAGCTAATTTTAGCAGAATTTATTAGCAGTGCACAAACACACATATTGGCTAATTAGTGTTAAGAAAGAGACTCTAGACCTTCACTTGTCAAAATTTAAGCATATACTTATTCTTACATTGGATGGCTTGTATTTGGCAGTAACCAATAATATTAGAAGGCTAATTATATTGAGTCCTACAAAAGGCACAAGAGTTCCAGTTCAGTAACTCTAATTAATGGCCATACATCCACTGATACACATGCACATTGTAGGTGGCTGTGGGTAGATTAGAGAAGGCTGACCTACTTTTGGAGCTTCAAGTGGCCATTTGAGAAACATTGGCATTGGCATAATTTTTGAGCCTTGGAGGTTCCCGTTTGGCTCAATTTTACATTTTGAACAAACATTTGCAAGCAAAACACAACTCCACAACACTGGTGGTGAGTTCTGTCAAGGAAGAGAATGCTGCTGGTATTACAGCTCTAAAACGGTAAAACTGCTTCCTTTTAGCTAAGCTGTCACTCTGAGGCTTTTGGCTGGTTATGTGGTGAATAGATGTTGCCAATATAAACTTGTTGTGAAATGATGTAAAAGGACAAATGGGTGCACAACCTTTGGACCAGCGACTATGCAAATACGGATGTAGCCACCTTTTTAAGTTACTGAAGTCCCATTAGAGGACATCGCTATCTCCATCTCAGCTTCTTGAAAAAAGAAATTATGAGCATGGTTCGGATTTGTTTGTGAAACCAATAATCTTTTATTGTCCTCCTTGATGTTTCTAAAAGGGCCATAATTTATGAAAAGAGCACTATGTTGTGTTCAGAATGCTCCATATCATCTTTTACTGACTTTCAATAACTACTTAAATCTTTCTCATTTGTAATTTAAAGATGTGTTAATGTAATCAATCCTTAACTTTATCTGTGCTAAAAACTGAATTTCATGTTGGCTACTTTCCTTAAACACAATGATGTGAGACGTTGTTTTGCTGATAGAGGTGTCAGATTAATAATGTGTCCTCATGACTGCTCTGCGCAGACGTGAAGTTTCCCTGTTACACATTCTGAAAAGAGACTTAAGAGCTTCAAAGGCTGAGACTACATTTCATCATGTGCAGTCATCAGCGTGAAAGCAAAAGTTAACAATAAATCAAAAGAAAATAACACAACTCAGAATTTGAGGACTTTAAGTGTTGCCTCCAGATTTTTTTTTTTCTTTCACCGAGAGCAGCAAGACTTCAAAGATATTTTTGTCTGGCAGGTGTGTTCACTCTGCCACAAATCACGAACTGTCTCAACAACAAATGCCCTGAACAGTGATATGACGACAGCCGCCTGTCTAGTTGATACAATATGATAGCAAAGATAAAAGAGAAGGCAAAATCAAAGTGCAGAGGAGAGATGATTGATTTTATTCCTCTGGATCTTTTTCATTCTACTGTAAAGACAAACAAGCTTAGGTCAAGGGGACAGGCATAATGAGACTGATGGTCTTTATTACTATCATCTCAGTTATATAAGTGAGTAATTTCATCTGCTTACCATAGTCCCCAGCCTCCACAACAGAAACTGCTGCTTGCTTTTATAAAACTGCTGACAAAATGAAATACTGTGATTCTCTAGCATTTCTTCCTTCACGCATTTCTAATTATGGTGATTTTCTTTAGTTACTTTGTCTTTAAAAGGAGAAGAGCATGATTTTACCAGGAAAAGAAAAGAAAAGAAAAACCTATAAGTCAACCCAAGACAGCCGAAAATCATATTCTCTTTAACATTTCCAATAGAGGCATCCAGGAGGTGCCTCAGCAGGATCTGAGTGATGTCAAATACGCTCCAAACACTATATATGTCATGGTTTGGCTTGGGTTTGGGACCCTAAAAGACTGCAGGTGACCAAGCGGTTCAAACCATGAGCCTTCTTGCTAACACTGCCTCACTGTACCAACGTACTGCCCTTCAAATGACACATCAAATATATCTATCCTTATTATTGACAGCTACCATTCACCATACCATAAATATAAGGAACTTCCCATGACCAGGACTTTCCCTTGAAAGCTCATGAGTAAGAGAAGAAAACATGAGTTTACAGTCCTTTCTTTGGTGGCCTGACTGTTTTTATACTAATTCCTCGTCTGTAAATCACTTCATGATCTTATAACAGCTCACTTGTCTGGCATGCTCACAGTCCAGGCAGGAACAGTAGAAAAAGAAGTTCTACCTCTTAAGCTGCTCGCTGAAGTGTGCACAAAATCATTTAATGTTTTGACCTTTTTTTAGCTGAAATAAAATTCCAGAGAGTTAAAAGGTACTTTTTTTTATCAGATCTGCAGCAGAGTGCAAGGAGTTCTCCTCCATGGCTGCTAAAATATTAATATCCCTGTCAAACACCATTACTCTCTACCAGTGTCAGGGAGTGCTCTCTGTCTGGCTCCATCACCCCTTAAAGCACCAACATAGGTCACAGCCGTAGAATTAATGTTGACGTTTTTTTAAAATACATACTTACATTTTTGTTTAGCATATACGATTATATGCGTTAGTTCTTAAACTGAATTCAGCTTTTTTAACTGCATCTACAGAAGTAGTAGACCATCATTCATGTTAAAATATTCCCTTCTCTCAGCTGCCACTTTACTGAATATTTGTTATCCAAGTTCTGGAGTAAAAACACCAAACTTTTAAAGATGAGACAAGATTTGGGAGGTTTATATGTCACATCTGATGAATTGTGGGGCATGAGGCCAAACGAGGTGTCACACGTAAAATATAGTTAAAAGTTTTAGCAGGTGCTGAACTCAAAACATAACTCACTTGCTTTGAGTTTCGATGTTGTGTATAATGTAGAGGTTCACTGGTTCAGAATATAATGTATTTGGTTTTATGCAATACTGGACATTTTCTAGGCACATATGCAATATGTACTTTAAGAAAAAACATATTAAGAAGCATAAATGTGCACATGAAAACTCGTAACTGAAATAATCTGTATGTGTGGTTCTGTCTTCTAAGTGATTGAGAGCCTATAGAATCTGTGAGAAACAGATATAAATGATAACCTTGTGGTTAGAAAGTGTGTGAAAAATATTTGTGCAATCTATTGTGAAAAGTGGATTTATGGTGTAGCACTTACTCTCCTGCTTTTCTCCTTGACCCCTCCAGGGTTTTGGGGCATAGGTGTCCCTGGGGGTCTGAACACAAACACAAGGAGTAAATTGTGTGGGGGAGCTGCTCCGAGTTTTATGTTTAACTGGGGTTTTAGGGCTCTGTTGTTTTAATGTGAATGCAATATGAAGCAGTGGTGACATTTTTTTATTATAGTTTATTATATTGAAAATTGTAACATGAATTATTTATCTGTTGGGAACTTTGCAAACACCCCTGGAATGTTAGGAGCAAAGTGGGGCTCATCAGCAACAGGGTACAAAACGCTGACTGCTGTGCTAGGCTGCTAAGTTTATTGTAATAACCACTTTAGTTTTTTTGGTTTGAATGATGTTTAGTCATTGCCCCAATAATTTCTGTAGGAAATGTTTTGTCTACGGTGGAGTGAACTGTGAATGAAGGTAGCCAATTATGCTCACAGAAAATGAAGTTGAATAAAAAAAAGTCAATTAACAATGTTTTAAATTTGTTTTTCAGTTGTTCTGAGCCTTCTGATGCCTGTTTACGGAGCACACTTGATCTGGGTGTACATAAAAAAAATTTTTGCCAAGGTTTATAAAGCTGTGGATAAACAATAACATGATCGACAATACATTTTTAAAATAATAACTAAAGGAATAAAGTTAAAATAAGAAGTATGTAGAGATAAAATATGTGAAAAACTTAAAGTTATAAAGCCTCTTTGACGTATTTATACAACACGTTTTTTTAGGGAGGGTTTTTGCAGAGGCTTTCAGAGTGAGAATAAGAATAATGAGAAGTTTACTGTGCACACGGTTTTCCCCAACTTCTCATGGGTTTTAACAAAACCACATACGAAAGGGTCAGCATGCTTTCAAAGCATTGTCATTCCTGCAACAACTCAGTGGGTCAAGAGTTTTTTTCTTGTCACAGATATATAGAGCTGATGGTTAGTCAAGTCAGAACAGATCAGATGAGGGAATGATCTGTAATGATCTGTCAGCAACTCAGGC
>VUQG01027050.1:0-24077 GCA_015106755.1 Etia nguti | reverse complement strand
AAGAAAAACACAAATGGGAAGACATAATAATAATAATGTATACTTTATTGATCCCCGTGGGGAAATTCCTCTCTGCATTTAACCCATTCACTCAGTGAAGCAGTGGGCTGCCATTGGGCGCCCGGGGAGCAGCGTGTAGGGACGGTACGTTGCTCAGGGGTACCTCAGGGTAGCCGTTCAGGGGAATCGAACCCCTAACCTAACCCGATCACAGGGCCAACACTTTACCTACTAAGCTATCCCTGCCCCTAACTAATATAAGTACATCTATATTCAAGGCGGTTTTACATTCAAGGAACTTTGGCGGTATACTTAAAGTTAAGTCTCTTATATCTAATATCATTGACACACAACATCATAGAATATTCTTTTAATAATATACTGAGAAATATGAGGGGAGGGCAGGGATTTTTGGTAATTCTTGAAAAATTATTTTCAAAAATCTTACTCATTAATTTGCAAACTACCATTAGTTATTAACAATTTTTAAAAAATCTGTCTGCCTACATTTTGTATCATATTGCACACCATTTGGGCAATATGGAAAAAAATGTACAACTCAATAACACACTGCGAAGATGTTACCACAGAGGATGAATGTACCTCTGTTTGGTGTCAGGAAGTGCGAAAATTCAGGCAGAAATGAACTTTCAATTTTTAACTTTTAACCATTAATCTGAATTCAGTCGGATTAACGGTTAACTCTTAGCACGCCCTTTGTGGTCAGAGATAACAGTCTTCCAGCTACTAGGGATCTACACTTGACGCAGTGTAACCCAGAGCAAAAGTATAAATAACATACATCACACCCTTTTACCTGAATCTGAGAACTGGCATCACTGTCATCAATAGAAGGATATTGAAGCATCTGTCCTCTGTCATTTATCGATGGATACTCAATCTTCTGAGTTCCCCGGTCAGTAAGCTTAGGGTATTGTATCCTCTGAGCCCATCTGTCATGAAGTCTGCTATGCTGGGGTTGATCTGCCCTGTCAAAGGGCCTGTGCCCAGCGCAGCAAAGTCCCATAAAAGTCCAATATATCAGGGTCTGGAGCAGAACCCTTCTACGCCAATATCTAACCATATAGGTATCTGACATTCCCAGTGTTTAGTCCGCGTGAAATAATCTGACACTCTTTCCCTCGGCCTCTTAAATGCACACGCTCGCACTCAACCGCTCGGGCACAAAGAAGACACACCCATTTACCTGACTCAGCCTCTCAGCTCAGCATGAGTGTTTGCAGACACAAGAACACACAAGTGCAAGTGCTTACATGCTGTGTCTGCCCCTTTCCTGTTCGTATACACGCACATGCACACACACACACACACACACACAGAATGGTTCAAGACACATTTTTGAGCATAAATATTGTGTAGACATAGAGATATTCATGAAAACTTGATGTTTTTAAGTTTTTCTTTTCTCTTGTTATTTTAGTTATATTTACATGTTTGAAATAAACTATTCTATTCTTTTCACAGTGAAAATATGGGTGTAGGATGTGAATCCCCACAAAAGAAATCGGATGTCATCACAGAAAAAAAGAAAATCACACTATTTCAAATGCTGCTGTCTTTATTTTAAAGTTAAAAGGCTGTGGTAATAGAGCCTTTTACTTGAAAATCAAGATAAACATTCAACACGGTATTACCATTCGGTAATATTCTCTGTATACGTGTGCGATTTTTTATAGGGCTTGTGCAAGAATACATGACCAGGAGGCTAGTTAGACATCAATAGACCGCACAGGTATGACACTCACACCTGAATCACGCTGCACAAACACACAGCAGACACAACTAGGCGTGCCGGCTGTACTTACAGACATGCGCATATTAGGTGCACTAAGGCAAAATCACCTAGGTTTACAAGTAATGCTACGTTGCTATGCGCCACACCTCACGCGTCAAGGCGAGGCTCGTTGTCATATAGCCTCTGGGCACATGTAGTCAACTTCCTATCAACACACCCAAGATGGCGGCTCAAGCGCACACACACACACACACACACACACACACACAGGAGGGTAATTAGTAATCTATGGCAACAGCACTTCAACAAACAAGCAACATATCTAAAGCTTTTCATTTTTTTCCCTAGTTCACATAATATATGTTCTCCTTTACACGATGTACTCCCATTTAATAAGCACTTGCTCTGTTATCATTTTAAATCCGCTCCTGGGTGGAAAACTGCACACAAATCAAACTACATCAACCACTGGATCAACTCGGCCCCCTTTCCATTCAAGGAAAGCTTTCCCTTCTACATTTCTCTGCGCTGTATCCACACCAGCGATTATAATTTTATAATCACAAATATTATGTCTGCATGATTGCGCCACGTATCCCAGCCCAGGGCTACATAATTTTACTGCACAGCTCTCTGGATGTTATTTTCCATCAAATTCCACTCTTGTACATTTTTCTGTGAGGTAAAGGGTGCGGTTCTTGGCCCAGACATGTCAAGGCAGCCTAGAAATATGAAAGGAGGCCCAGCTCTTCAATCAACGCACTTCTCCACGCTTTCTTGCTTCTTAAAGAAATGTTATTGTTAACTAAAGCTAGACTAAAAGTTAAAACTAAGTGTGGAGAAACATCCTAGGTAATTGATGAGCTACTTATGTAGTAGCTCATCCCAGCTCATGAACGATTACAAGTGTGAATCAGAATCAGAATACTTTATTGATCCCTAAGGAAATAATCTAGTACAGAAGTACAGCAAGAAAGTGACACGAGTTCTTGTCATTGATTCGCTGTATTGAATTCAAATCTACTGAGAAGTTAAGGAGGCTTGCAAAAAGCCAAACTAATCTCATTCACCATCAAAGAAAGTATTTGAGTGCAAAGCAATTCCAGAAAAGCTGGGACACTGTTTAAAATGTAAATAAAAATAGATTTCAATGATTTGCAAACCTCATCAGTCCATATTTTAGTCAAAATAGAAGATAGAAAACTTATCAAATGTTTAAAGTGGGACTTTTTATTATTTGACAAACAAAATGAGCTACTTTATGGCAGCAAAGACGTTGGGAAAATGAGCTGATATTTTTCATGAAATAGTAAAATATCTCAATATAAACAGATTGTGTTATATATGTTCTATTGTGAATAAAATATGGAATTGTGAGATTTGTAAATTATTGGGTTCTGTTTTTTATTTGCATTTTACACAGTTTCTCGGTTTTTCAGAGCTGGGCTTGTATCACTAGATGTTTTGTAGCAACAATGGCCAGGAAAGCATAAAAATATGTTAACTCCTCAGCGTGTCATTGATTTTATTACTTATGTTACCATAATGATGGTAGGAAAGTCCCAATCCAGCCTTCCTTAATATTGGATTTAACAGGATACAACCGGTATGGACTACAGGTAGCAAAGTCATATTTCAATCACATCATTTGGTATTTCATGACGTTTTTTTCTTTATCATCATGTACATACAAATTTTATTAACACTGAGAATCTGATAAATCAATTTTGAATTGAATTGAATATTGTTCAGTATATCAGGCGTGAGGATTTATAAAGGTTAATTCAATTCAATTCAATTCAATTTTATTTATATAGCGCCAAATCACAACAACAGTCGCCTCAAGGCGCGTTAGGGAGTGAAAATGGAAAAGTGTCCATAAAAAAGCAAATTTGACCTTGCCCTTGAGCTCACTGATCGGATGAGCTAAAAACAAGCAAAAGATGTATATTTTTAAACAGTAAAAACTAAACTGATACAAGAAAACCTACTCTGAAATTAACTGAAGCTAAACTAAAATACAAGCTAATTAAAATCACAAATGATTCGATTTTACTAACAGAATGCAAGACTACCATATACACTATGTGGATAAAAGTACAGGGCCACCTACACATTACACCTAGAGTAGCTGCCATGGAAATCCATGCCATGAAGCTCCCAGCACATAGTTTTTGTGCTGATGTTAATGCGAAAGGAGGTCTGAACTCTGTGGTTACTGTGTCAGCAGAGCATTGATGAGTTTTAAGCACTTTTAAGCAAAGATTAAGGGAGGTGGCCTAATACTTTTGTCCATACAACGTATTTAATGGCCTTCAAACTCACCTCACAGGAGTCACCAGTATACTGAGAGGGGCAGGAACACTTCTCCACTATGTTACTAGGACCTCCAGTCCCTGAGGCTGTGGCCCCCTCTAGGCCCACCTCACCCAAGCTAAGCCTTTGGCTCTGGGTGAAGTACAAGGCTCGGATCCTCAGGCCCACCAGACCAGCCAAGACCATCATCAGTTCCTCTCTGGACACAGGCCTGTTGGTGATAGCGTGTCGCCAGTTCCCCTGCAAAGAACACAAAGTTTACAGATTCATCCTGAGAAATCAGTATGGGGAGAAAGATATAATAAAATCTAAAACAGTAGTGCGTTAATAGTCATTTTACATTATTCCATTTTAGACATTTTGTGTTTTTCAGTGTCTCTGCTTTTAGTTCAAAATCTAAATTTAAACAAAACACCACATCATTTAATAGGTGATAGGAAAGTGTAGTCCTTTACCTCCAACAGCTGTACTCTGCCTTGATAGAGCCTGTCTGGAAGTGGAGCTTGTAGAGATGTGTGGATCAGAGTCATGTTATGACCCTGAGGAAAAAATAATGACATGGATAAATACACTGCCACTGTAACCAAAAAAAAAAGAGTGAAATCTACTAGCATTACGTACAGTTAGGACAACATCAGGTCTTTTGCCAATTGGAGTCATCCCCTCACTGGGAATCCCGAATGATTTGGACTGGTAAGTCAGGAAACCACCGTAAGATGAAACCTAGAAAAGGATAGAGACTTCTGTTAGTTAATTTGGAGGGACAGTTGCATATAGATGGTTAGTGTAAAAGAAGTTTTGATATATATTCGACCTAAATCCTTTTCAGTTTGGAGGTAATGGTTTAACTTGTGATTTTTCAGATATATCGACTATGATATATCGACCTGAAATATCGACTATGACCTTTTACTCGAAAACTGTATATATGCACAACAATTATCAGTAATATTCAGTCATGTTAAAGAGGTTTATAACATGAATGCAACTGGGTTGCTGGATTCTTAGTATGGATCTTGATACTCTTGATACTTTTCAATAAAATAACTAAAAAACATTTTTTGTGGAAATGTCCTCCAGTATCTGTTTCTCTATTTAGACAGCAGCACATATTCCCAATAAACAGCATTCTCGCAGCCATGACGTCTCCACTGACTCACCCTGTTTCCCAGATAGGACGGTGGTGCCACCCAGTGTAACGTTTGAACTGTTGGAGAAAGTTCCTGGATATCTGCCACAACCGTGTTACTGGCTTTGTTGAACACAGATGTAACTTCCTCTCTGTCGGGACTTTCCAAACGCCAGCCCTGCATATCAACAAACTAATAACAGAGAAACATAAGAAAAATAATTTCTACAACTGTGTTTTCCAGATATTTTTTTGACGGTAGTGTTAGTAAAATTAGTATTATTAGTATTAGCAAAATAGAAGCACACTGATGACTTCTTAAACTAAACACCAGATTAGCAAAGTCGATAACTCCATTTCCAAGAAAAGCTTGCAAAAAGGACTTTGCACAAGAGATGGGTGGATGGGTCAATGGGTTTATCCAGTAACTTTAGAGACACTTACAAGAAAAGCTCTATCATAAATGCACCCAGGTCACAGTAAAACCTGCATCCGATCTGCTTTACCATTGTGGGTCCTTTTGTGAACAACACCAGCTTTTATTGAAAAACCCATTGTTTACCACATAACTTCTGTCAGCCAAAAGGCGCCGCAGGCAGAAAATCTTTAAAGGCATTCATAGACATGCAGGAGCAAGAAAAGCCAACACACCTTCCCCCTGCGTTTGCTGGAGCTCTGACACTGGTCAGTGACTCCAAAGCAGAAGCAGCTGGTACAGCCATGAGGGTTTGAGGGGTCAAAATAGAAGGACCTTTCCCGACAAGTATCACACCTGACCCCAGCAACATTTCTCTGCAAACGTGGCGGCAATGACAAAGAGAAAGTCAGACAAAGAAAACTAAGAAACAGGGAGTCCTTAAAAAAGACATTTCATTTATTGAACCGACCTTGCAGAGACACCTTCCTGTGTCTGGGTCACACACATTAGATGTAACTCCACCTTGATTACAGTCACAGGGCACACAGTCAGGGAAGCGATAATAACCTGTAGCACAGCGATCACACTGCCGGCCTCCAATCCTCGCCTTACAACTGTGTAAAAATGCACAGAGACATAATCACGATTAAAGATCTTCAGTGTACATTTTGAAAACACAGAAATGGAACAGCTTGTAGGGAAAAAAAACTGTATTTTGCATACATTGCTTTACACTGCTAACTCAACATTTCTATAAGAGTGAAAACAGTACTTTACAATAACCTTTGAATAGTTTTCAGTTCTCACAGCAACATTTATGAAGTTATTCAAGGTAGTTGGCAAGCAAGTTGCTTCAAACATCATTAAGAACTTCCCACAGTTCACATTCTGATTTGATTTAGAGATTAAGGCAAGAATGAGATGCGTTATCTGTTAGCTTGCGTTGTTGTTTTCATTGCTGTACATAGTTGTCGTTTTGCTGGCTATATGTTTGGACTAGATATGCTGTTGCACAATGAATATGTACGGACATAGACATGCTCTCGGATGTTATCACACTGCATAAGAATCTAAACACCTGAACTGCCTAGAGCTTTTTCATGATAGTGTTTTTGACAGAAAAGGAAATGTGTACAACAACATGACTGGACTGTGAAATTCTGAGCCGTCATCAATGTTTAAAATAACAACTTAAACAGCCTATAGTTGATGCTCATGCTGTTTTTGATAATTTTGCATAAAGAAAAAAAAGAAAATTAAAAAATTAATTGGTCTCTTTGTCACATACTCATGATATCATCCCATACCAACATTCGCCTAATGTACTGCTGCATCTGCAGACGTAACATCTCATTAATCACGTTGCTGTCATGCTTCATATCTGCTGTTGGAAGCTGCAGGTCAGATTCCAGTCTTTTTTTTTTTTTTCACCACTCAAGATTCAGTGCATGAAAGATTGGTAGTCGCAAGGGACAGCCATTACAAGCACAGCTGTTTAATAGAGAAATTACACAATTACACAATTAAGAAGAAATAATTAATTATATGTATCCACTTTTATTCCATTTATCCAATTCAGGGTTTGCAGGGAGGCTGGAGGCTATCCCATCCTGGACAGGTCACCCAAGCACTCATTTACACCTGCAACTAATTTTGAATCCGCAATTAAACTAACCTAAACTAATGTCTCTTGACTGTGGAAGCAAACTGGAACAACCAAAGAATACAGCTGGCCAGTGGATTCAAACCTATGCAAACCACAGTAGTATTTTGCTGTGCTCCTGAAATATATCACATGGATGGATGGATGGATGGATGGATGGATAACTGTCATGATCCTGGGTTTTGTATCCAGCATTTTCTGCTATGGACTCAGTTTCCTGTTTAATATTTTACGTTCGACTTTGTTGGAGTTTTTAGTTTGGATATTACCTTTGCCTAGGTTATGTTTTCATCCTGATCTTGTTAGTTGTTAAGTTTTTTCGTGTACTCCTTGTGTCTTTGGACGGCGTGTCCAAAGATCCAAGGGAATATATGGAGTGACACAATATGTGTGTCTCTGTCCTAAGTGGCTTAAAAAATTGCTAAAGTTGTCGCACATGGCTCAGAGAAATACATTAGTTTATAGATGCATCCCTACTGAACTCTAATAATGATTCTCAGACAGAACAGCAGCTAAAATAATTCAAATGTTAACCCTTCAACGCCTATTGTATCATATCTGATTTGAGTTTTTGAGACTTCTACATCATCAGTATTTTGGGTTTTTTGGGGGGGGGGGTTCCTGAAAAACTTCCATAAATTGAACAATACATTTTAAGCAATTAAAAAAAATGCTACATGTAGCAAATACTATACAAATTAAAATCGTATATGGAAATTTTAATTATTTTTTAAATAAACTTGGCTCAACCTCTACATTTTTTTTTTAATTAGAATTTTTTGGTAATCATTTTACATTTCAGGCTTTAAGGGGTCAATGAAATAATATGAAGTATATAAAGATTATCACATGAGATCATAAGAACAAACCTCAGCTTCCATTTATCCTTAGTTAGCAACAGAGTTGGAAAAGTTGCTTTCAAATATGATTTATTTGGCCTTTACAAGCTAAATGCAAATTTGGTAACCTGCACAGTTTGCTCTTCATGTAGGTTTCAGCTCACCTGCACTGACCAGTATTGCGGTCACACTGAGCCCCTGCATTTACAGCGATGCCGCTTGGGGAGCATTCACAATTCTCACAGCCCAGCAAAGGGTGGTAGCTGAAAGTCTGATTCTGACACACATCGCAGGCCGGTCTGACTGTCTGAGGAGGGCAGATGCAGCGTCCTGTCACTTCGTCACATAGTCGGCGGCCACAATCACACGCTACGCAGAGAGGAGCATGTAATGAAGACAAAATTAGATGCAAATTGTATTTTGAAGAGTAAGTAACAAGGAGTGGATGATGACTTAAAAAGAAAAAACTACAAATCAAAGGTAAATGTTGACTCACGTCTGCAGTAGGGAAATCCAAAGTATCCAGTGGCACATTTTGTGCACTGCCGCCCAATCACATGCGGCCTGCAGGGACACTGTCCGCCAACTGCATCACAGACGGTTCCTGTAGAGCCAGACATGTCACAGTCGCACGGCAGAGCGCCATCATTATATGCTGCTACAAGAGAGCGGGCCGAGTCTCTGCAGAACTGGGAGGATGTTCTGGGGCTAAAGTGACACACACAAAGATTTTTTTAAATACAAATGTGGTTTTATACTTGAACATGACAGCTAGAGGGCACCATTTCCAAAAACATCTGGTGTTTTGAAGGCTGTTACCTCAGCATGGGGGAAATATCAGCAAATATATTGAAAACATCAGCTAAATATCATCACAAATAAAAACAAAAACATGTCAAATTGTCAAAGGTTTATTTCATTATTTGTTGGATACCTACTTGATATAGAACCCTTCTTCTCGGCACTGCTGTATGAAATCTTCGGATTTATCCAGCAGTTTCTCTCTCAGGAGCTCTGGGGTGTAAACGCTATCAGGTACCAACATGATATAATCCTAAATAACAGATAGAAACCATATCAAAAAATATCTCACATATCCTACATCTTTGTTTAAGTAATACAGAGAGATAAAGGCTTTAACGTTATTTAGGCTTTTTTATTATTTGTTTGAGCTTATATGGAGAAGGGAAATTAAAGCACGCTGAACAGTACATAATCATAGCCCAACCTGCCCCCTGCCTTATACAGCCTGGAAGCTTAGCCTTTATAAACCCACAAGCGACTGCCAGGTAGAATACAGTCGTTTCATTGTTGTTGTTGGGGATATGGCATAACACTGAGGAGAGAGGACCTCAGGATGCCAAGTCCTCAACCTGAACAACACTAGTGCAAAACACAGGCTTCACATGCCTTCAGACTGTAAACAAGTATTTTTATATTTCTCGCTCATTCGGTTCCGATGGTGTTTAATACGTAACACAAACCACTGACCAGAATCAGAGTCTTTCTAGGTGGCACCCTCACAGAGATGACGGGTAGCTGCCAAGGATTTCTCTCAAAGTCAAGGGCAATGCGGCCATCAGCAATGACTACCTCCCTGCATCCTGAGACTGCAGGGCAGAACGATGCATTTATCATACCTGCAAGAAAAGGACATTTTAAATGGGTAAAGAGAGAAGACAAGAGGGCGCCGCACATTGACTCATCTCCCTGTTAAAGCCATGTGGGGGAGCTGATCCAAGGCCTCTGATCATTTTCTCATGAGCACTGGAACTTTATCTGCTCTTAAATAGGAATCAACACCTCTGTGGGAATGATTTCCCAGTCACTGCCAAAGTAAAAAAAAACATCTAAGGGGAGGCAGTAAGGACTTCGTGCCTCTCTAACACTCACCCTTCCATTCACGGCCCGCGTCAACTCGCACTTCCACAGGGAAGGAGATATGTTCAGGCTGGTGATAATGCACCATTATCACATACCTGCCCGGAAGAGGCACCTTGGGGGTGAAACTAATCTCCGTCTGTGAAAAAAAATACATGAGAAAATCTAAATGAGTGTCTTTTGGACTGGGTAAATAAATAAAAAATAAAAAATAAAAAAAACCGCAGGACAGCACAAACTGAATGTCTTGGGGGCAAAGCTGCTAAATAATTCAACCAGCTGAGGAAGGGCACAGTGGTACCTGTGGAAATTTAAGTAGTATCCCATCACACTCAGGTTCACGGACAGGGAGCACCCCAGACTGTCGTCTCCGCCTCCAATCCTCAATCTCTCTTTGTTGGGGAACCACAGCTGGTGTGGACAATAGCTGGCCATCGCGGGCTGCATATAGAATCCAAGCTGAGGTGGGCTTGTGAAACTGCCTCGGGACACAGTGCCAACTAAACACAGTAAAGAAAAAGCATTCAGCTTCAACAATCCCTTTTTAGATTTTAAAATGTTTTCACTCTCATATTATTTGTTAAGAATATACAAAAAATAATTTCATTGAGATACACACTTCAACTTTTATAAAGTATCTGAACGATTTTAGAGGCTCAGCAGTGCAGAAGCCATTATTGCATTCATTGTTTTAAATTTGGGGGCACTGTTAAGTTTAATTACAACAACTGCCTTCAAGTCAATTCCAAGTATTTGTTTGTTGGCTTATTTTTCCCTTCTGAGTAGATTTCCTGTTCTCTGCTCAGGGTGACATGCACAGCAAATAACAGAGCTAGACACTGACAGCTGGAAAAGCGGTAACATCCGACCCGCTCATTAAATTCAGAGACGATTTAGTACGAGAGATGACTGAGTTTGACTGTAAGTTCAGCCTGAGGTAAGTGAGCTTGCCAACCTCAGGGAATGCATACAATCACACCTGGAAAACAGCTGTGTCCGTTCAAGACTTACGTGTCCTCGGTGAAGCGACCGTGAGTGGAGACGCACAGGACTTTAGGGTCTACATACTCAATGGAGAACTCATCTGCAGGAACCGCGTACACTTTATACTACACAGAGAAAAAGATGTATTTCAAGCTCCATGCTGCTGCCTCGATATGAAGCTGTGATGCATCTTTTTTGCAAACCTTTCCCTTACCAAAAGGAATGATGCAGTGGAGGTCTGCAAGATAACTTCAGTCCTGTGACTTAGCTGAAACACTGCTACTTGGTTTCTGTTGTCCACCGCCACACTTCGACACAGATTGCTGCACAGGTTAGGAAACACAACAACACGTACATGAAACGTGCACATATTATTCAGCCTTCTGTGTCTAGGATATTGATACATATTCACTTAGTAAAGACCTAAATCAAATAAATATTACTACAAGTAATGTTATGAAAGCATCAGATGTGTGGGATTCACCTGAAGGCACAGCTGTAAATATTAGCCCTGCCCATAACTGGGTCAACTGATTGTCCACTGATGAGTATGTTGACATTTTGGACAGTGTCCACCTCGCTGGCATACTCCAGAATAAGCATATATGGCCCAGAATGGGGTACAAGCAGGCTGAGCTGGAGCTGAGACTACAAGAGACAAAACATTTATTTAAAGGAGACACTCAGGCATTTTAGGATAATAAAACTGAACAAAATAACCTATAAAAAGAAGTAAATCAAACATCAATATATAAGTGCAATGTTCACAGATTGATTATTGTTGTGAAGGAAGATCCATTCTATAAACTGAACTGCAGTCCCATGGTTTTATTCTGGACTTTAGAGCAGATAATGGGAACCTGTTTTTTCTTTTAATAGCTCAACTGTTTTTACACCACACACAATTTTTACATTAACATTCATCTTTAAAATACTGAACCTGTCTCCCATTGAGAGCAGCCATGTCAGGGTGATCAGGGGTGAGACGCCGCACACGAGCCTGCCTCCTCTTGCGCCCACGCCGGGTTGTGAATTTTCCCTGTGAGCCCAGTGCAGAGCTGAAGCCATCCAGGGCTATGTGCTTATACAACAGACAGCTGAGACACACGCAAGCACGCACGCACGCAAAAAAAAAAAAAGTTAACAATCTACCAACAACAAGAAAAATGACAAAAATAGTAGAGAATGAAATTTACTTTTCATCCTTGTTTGCGGTGGGTAAATATGTGCATGGTTGAGTGATCTTTTCCTGCAGCAGAGGCGCTTCATAGTAATCCTGGGGTAGTAATACTAAGTAGTCCTGATGAAGGCAATGACACAGAGTGACAATACATATATATATATTTAAAAGGGCAAAACACCACATGAGCAGTAATTTTCCGCTTTTAAAATGACATCTGTACATCAGTGATTTATTTATAAACTCACCAGGAGAACTCCTTCTGCTCTTATGTGCATGATCCATTTCCCAGGGGTCAATTCAAAGGGCTCAGCAAAGCCGTCTCCGGGCACAGTGAGGAAGGATGGGGACGGACTAATGGGAAATATTATTTCTTCGCTCTGTTCTGACCCTGCAGAGCAGCGAGCACAGATGGCTTTAATGTCACACACTGACAAACAGACATCTTCCAACTTAAGACACACCACGTCTGGATTTAGACTGCATGATGGGTTAGACTTGACATTTTAATGGTGAAATATGGAAGATGATGCAGTTTCAGAGGCAGCCTTACCTGGAGTGCCTCTGCTATTGGTAGCCTTGATGCTAGCAGTCACACGGGTGCTGCTGGGGTTACTGAACCGCAGAACCACACGGAACAAATGCTGCCTCCCATCTTTCGGCTCAACATGCACTGTTACTCTGACTTCAGTCTGCGGGGAGGACAACGACACGCACAGCTGACTGCGAGGGTAAGGGTTTGAGTAGATGACGAGGGAATAATGTTAAAGAAAAGCAAAAGTTAAAAATGATGTTAAGTGGATGGAGAAGTCAGGCAAAGAGAGAGCGTTAATCAACAGGCAGCAAGCGAGGTGAAGAAAGTATAACAGGAGGAGAAAAGCAGACCCTTCACTTACAGTCACAGCAAGACTGATAGTCAGTTTCATCCACCACCAAGATCCAAGCTCGCACTTGTGCTCTCCCCTTATGTCGGGGGGTGGCGTAGTGCATTAGAATATGGAAAGGTCCAGAAAAGCCAACAGTAAGCATTAAGATAACCTCTGGCTGAAGAGAGAGAATGTTAGCGCTAAGAGAGCTGATGTCCTCAATCGTGTATCAGAACTGAAATTACAGAAGGCTGTGCCCTCAGGTGAAGATTATTTGTGCAGTGGCAAAAGCAAAAGAATCACAGTGGTAACAGAAAAGACTGGAATAGGAAATTGTGATGGTACAAAAGTGGCAGACACTCTACTACTCTCATGTAATTTATACAACAATGACATCAATGCGTCCGATACATTAATGCACAAGTTTGAATGGACGAACCTGTGCGGGGGACATTACAGCGAAACCTCTCCAGCTGAAGTCTGGGAACTCCTGGGAGCTATAACCAAAGCGTACTGGTCTGGAATTTGGTGAGGTACCATCCTCCACCTCAAACTTCAGCTGGTGCAGAGTGGGAAAGTAGTAGCCAGGTGCTGGCCTGGTAAAAAAAAAAGAGAAAGTTAAATCATTTGAATAAATGCTGCAAATTATGTTAAAAAGAACCATTTTCATCCCAATTTAATGACATTAAAATCTGCCATGTCTTACTCTGTGCATTTACGGCCAATGATATTCTTCCGACACTGGCACTGTCCTGATATCTCATTGCATGCCATGCCAATGGCACCACCTATATCGCACTGGCAACCTTTTGAGGGGAAAGCAAAGACAATCATTTTCTACATCAAACATGTTACTTTATGTGATATTACACTGAAAATCAGTGCTTCTTCACTGAGCATACGTTTGATTTGTTTTGGGGCACATATTATGTAACTGTCCTTCTGAATATCAAAATATTTACACTCAACCAGATACCAAGATTTATCACCGGCGTTACAGAGAGCACATAATTTCCGCTATTTAAATATGTCAGCATTTGGTTGTCTTTTGAAAAGACATTTTTCATTTTGTGCATGTTCTTGAAATCCTCATGAGACTAGCTTTTCACAGAAACACTTCTATAGGAGACGTAGGTGTCAAAGCAGTAACATTTACTACATCCTGGCACCAAGAAGGACAACGACGACCACAAGCCCTCACTGGATGCACTATCACACATTTCTGAAGGCTGTTAACCAACAGGGAGAATTTATACTTTTGTAATATTCTTTGGTTTACATAAGAAAAGGAAGGTCCTCTGTTATCTTCCTTTGATAGAAGATCCCTGACAAACCTTGGGGCCTCCCGAGATGAAAATAAGGGACTCCTCAGCAGAAACCACAAGGACGGGACCAGGGTTAGGTCACTGCACTCCTTATAAGCTCCACTAAGCATGACCTTTCAGACCTCAACTTTTATTTTTATTATAATATATATTTAACACATTAAGCCATATTAACCATCAGCAACTTCTATCAAAGATCATTATTCTACATTCAGTATTGTTTTCAACGATGTAAGATAAAAAAAAAAAAAAGCTCTGATGATTGAAATGTTATGGTGTCGCTAAACTTCAGAGGAGATCTGTACAGTACTATGTATTGGTACTTATGTACTAATAAAGTAGTTGTTCTTATTACTAAGGGTCAAAAACATTTAATGTTTAAATGTATCCAGTGCATGTTTCTACTGCCAAACACACACATAGACACACAAGAAAAAAAGAGGATGGATATGGCTGTAATACCAAACCAAATAGTCCAAAACCTGTTTGGCTACATACACAAAATATCTTTTATATACAAAAAATACATATAGAATATACAGCTTGAGCTTTTGACATACTTAGTTCCTTCCTGCCTCGGTCTATCTGCTTCTTAACTGATTTCCCTGAATGTTGTCATTTATTTCTATGCTAAAAAACATGAGCCATCACATTTCACAGGTTATTGTAATATGTGGCGTACATAAAGAAAGTTTTAAGCTCTGTTGTCTTTGCTTGGCTGTGCTGCACAAATGAATGAGAATTAAAGTCCATTAAGAGGTCAAGGAGATTAACAGACTAAAATCTGACCAATACTGCAGGACAAGCAGGGATTCTTGTAAAAGTGGAAAAGCCCTCATAAAATAACAAATATGAATTTGAAAATTTGGGTGAAGAGCCATTAGGTCATCACTGTTTGTAAGTTTAGCTGAAAGCTGCCCAACTGGTGTGGCAGGAGTAGCAATTTTTATAGATCATGCTGTTGCTGACCAGTCTTTTGGCTGGTTAAGATAAAAGCTTAAAACAGCACTAAGTCACCTGTTTTTCAGTCAACACAATAGTTTATAACAGTAGTCAGTGTTGCACTGAGCCTTGCTCACTAAATATTTAAAGGCATTGATAAAAACAGCGAAAAAAGAAGTGTGCTTGGTAGCTATTTTCTTTCTTAAAGTGTATCCTTTAATAATACAGCATATGTAAGCAAGAAACAAGGTTGGAAGTTCAGCAAAGAAACACACTCTCACCTTGACACCCATAATAATTCTTTTTCTGCAGCAGGAAGTATCCATCTTTGCAGGAGTCACACGCATGCCCGCATGTATTAGGCTTACAGTGACACTGTCCACTTTTCTGTGCAAGCAGACCATCAAGAGATGATTAATGCTGCAAATGTGCGGCTATTCTCAAACTGCTGACATTAACACGACCACATGAAAACACTCACCTGTTCGCACTCTCCTACACCACTCAGAGTCCCTTTCAGGTCACAATGACACTCTGGTATGAGAGACAAAAATGGGTGAGGTTATGAAAATGTAAATGGGGGGGGGCTCTACAATGAATAGACACTGATTGTAGGATTTTGTAAAATTCATGGGTGAAACACAACATTGTAAAACCCTCCAGCCTTCAGAGATTTGCACATCAAAGGTCCAAAGGAGCTTTTCAGGCCGCAGCTTGCGTTCAGCCGAGTGGGGAAAAAAAAGAAAACTTTCCCCTCAATGTCCAGTCACAGTCAACCAGAGGCATTCTTGGGATATTAAAAACACCCCACCCCACTCCTTCTTGAGGACTGAGGGAGCGTGGTAGCGATAACAGTCTTGCAAGAGAGCAGAGCACTAACAACAGACATATGTGAACAAAGCCAGGAGCTGTTCTCCTTAGTTTTCACTATATTAAAATGTTTCAATTGAATAAAGCAGGAATTGCTTTTGTAGAGGTTATAAAAGTAGATGTTCAGACGTTCTGTTTTTAATGTGTCACTGGATACTTTTTTATGCAATCTCAGGAGGAAATCTCACAGTGGAAGCAGGCAGCAGGGATTTGCCTGTATAATGTGTTATTCTTCAAAGGCAGAACCGGCCTTGTTGATAGAGGTACGTTGACGTATAAGACGGGGCAAAGCTCATATCAGTACGTTGTCAGATTGTTCCTGGCAATTTAAAAGCCTGGAGAAATATATGGTCAGAATTAAGACATTTTTGCCTGACTGGAAGCCAAGTAAGCATTTTTTTGTCTTTTTTTCCCCTTTTTCCTTTAAACATTCATATTCCTTTTTACTTACCTATACAGCCACGGGGATTGTCTACAGCTAGATTCCAGTATAGAGGTTTACACCTGTCACACAGGGTTCCCTCTACATTTGCTAGGCAGCGGCAAGAGCCCTGAAACAACAGATAAGGAGTCTGAGAATTGTTGAGACTGGTAGCTACTGTTGAAAGCCTTATATTTGTTTAAAATCAGAGCGATAAAATCAGCTGCAAGTGCCTGCATTTTCTATGAAGATGTTTCTTTACACTGAAACTTGGCAGCATTTCTTTCTTTCTTCTACGTATGTTTTATGCTCCAAACTGAAAGTTGACTCTTAGAAATGCTTTAATAGATGCCTAAATAAATACTACGTGTTGTTTTTTCCCCTTTAGAATGGAAGGAAGCCTCTTTTCCTTTTTTAATTTCCTTTGGTTTTCACCAGAAAAACACTTCCTTGTGAAACCGCGCAGGATGACGTGCAGTTGTGTTATCAGTTGTAGGGCTGCTAGTCAATTCAAACCCACACCCATCACTGGATTTACACTGTGACCACTTATATCAGCAAGGAAAATAAAAGCTTATTCCAGATAGGGCCATGACGCACAGAAAAATGGAACTTTACTGAGAGCGGCTCACCGTTCGAGGATCAGACGCTTCAGTTCCTGCTGTGTTACACACACTGATGGAGGCTGGAAGGACAAAATGAAAAAGGAAAAGGCAATATTACTGAACCTCCGCAATAACCACAGCAACACTGAACAGTAATGACCTAAATAACATATCTATCCTCTGTCCATAAAAATTACTACTTTTATGACTTTGATGATTTCAAGTGTTTACCCGAGCACTGAGGGAATCTCAGACCAGAGGCGCAACGATCACACAGTTGACCCACCACACCTGGAAGGCAGAGGCACTGACCCGATAACGGGTCGCAAGTTGTGTCATATGAGCCTTCCTGTGAACACCGGCAGGCTGGGGACAGTTACACAAAGAGAAATAAGAACTCTAAGCATTATTATGGTAAGTTGTCTGGTTCTTATACAGCTTTTTCCTGCAACATGTCTCATTCACCCCTTCACACAAGCACTGTTTTCCACATGTATGTGCCTTCTGTCTAACATTCACATGCAGATGAACGCATCGGAAAGCAACATGTGGTTCAGTGTGTTGCCCAACAAAACTTTGGCATGCAGACTGGAGGAGACAGGGATCAAACCATCAACAATTCAGATTAATAGATGATGCTCTACCTCCAGAGCCACAGCCATTGTCCTTAGGGATAAGTGAATCTCATAAGGAAAAAACAGGAATTGAAACTCTTGAGATGACCTTGTTTATTTTAAGAATCAGATTGTCTTAAGTGATTCCCAGTTGTCTATTCTTGGGAATATGAGTCCATAGAAGGAAGAGGTCTATAAATATCACATCTTCCATCTCTCTGTGAAACATTGTGTCATGCAAATTCCATTAAAAAAAATCAATTGAGGGGGCAGAGTAGGATTTTTGTGGATGCCGTGGGAGGATTTCTCCTTCAAAGTCATGAGAAGAGGCCACCATTAATCCAACCAAACCAGAAGCTACATTTTTTTTCCAGCAGCTTTCTCATCAGCAAAGGTCAAAAGTACACAACTAGTTTATCTACTGTAGTTATACTGATGGACATAGAGGGATAAGTCCCACTCACCAGCACAGTCAGGATATCCATAGTAGCCTGGCGCACATTCATCACACTCCTGTCCCCCATAATTGGAGAGACAAATACACTGACCATTCGGACTGCACACGCTGTCGGCCACGCCGGCCCCATCACAGAGACATGCTGAAGAAATAAAATAATAAAGCAAAATTTATTCTATTTTTATAGCTCTGTATAAACATTTACCCAGAAAAGTCCCAATTATAAAAACATCTGTCTGAATAAGTAATCTTTACATGCAAAAAACCTGTAAACATCAACTAAAACACACATACTACACACGCATTTTTCCAAATGTACTTCAATAATTGTTACTGAAACTACATTCCCTGGAGGGGGAGGAGACAGTGAAGTTGTATTCTGTATTAACAAAGCAAAAGATTGCTGGACAAACTAATCTCTGCTGTGCAATTAAGTCACTCCAGTCACACCTATCAACATTTACAGCGCTGATTTGCTGCCTTTGTTCCTGTCCACATAATAACCACTTGTGGACACACTCATATGCACATACACTCTTATATTGTACATATATCTATCTATTCATATAATTCTCAGATTCCCATTCTTATATTTTGCTTTGTTCCTGTTCCTTGTATTTTGCACACCTCTGTTGCTTGTGAAACTTGCACACAAGAATTTCACTCGCATGTGCTGTACCAGTGTACCTGCACATGTGATGTGACAATAAAAGTGATTTGATTTGATTTGATTTGGCCACCTCTTTTAAAATAAAACTCTTGTTTCCTAATCATTAACCAGTAACACTGATGACTTGTTTCTTTACAGTCTGCGGGGCTCAAATTCTTTGTTGGCATGCACGTCTCTCTCACCCCGGCAGTTTGGGAAGGAGTGGTATCCAGGTCGACAGCGGTCGCAGCGCTCGCCCTCCACGCTCTGCTGGCACAGGCAGCGGCCTAAAGCATCACATATCCAATCCAATGTCCCTCTGTAGTCACAAATACACGCTGCGCACAAAAGATAGTGGAAACGTTTAATTTAACAATAACAGCAAACAAATTAAATCCTAACAGAAATTCAAATGTGTATCCTTAGTGGAACAATAACGCTTGCTTATAATTGAGGCTGAGCTCTTTCTTTAGTGGAACTCAATTTAAAAAAAAAAAAGACTGACAAATACTTCCTTCAGTTGAACTATTCTCATATTGTGGCACACAGTGGCACAGCTATGCTGGTGCCCACCCCACCCCCCGCCAGGGCCCGCCCGGTAAGGGTTTGTGAATAGGCTTGGCACAGCCACCCGAGAGACTACCATAGTTTTCTTTGCCTCTAAGCAGCTCCCAAACATGAAACCAGCTTTTCAAAGGCTGTTGATTGAAAGACAGGCTCTTGAGCGGACACGTTAGAGGTAAGTCAGTGTTAGCATACGTTCTCTGACAGCTGAATTGAGTGGGGGGAAAAAATCAAGGGCTGACGGTTTTCACTTTAATAAGGATGTCATATTACTGATAATGGATTTCCCAGCTTGAAGGGAACTTAGTTTCCACTGAATAGCCCCAAATGGCCACTGCTATCATGAGACCATTTGAACATAAAGTCCCATTGATGGATGAGAAAATGTAAGACCACTGAACTGTTATTCTGAACAACTGCATGCTATCTGCATGTATTATACCAGTATTTTGACCGGCTAAACACAATAAATGCCAGGTTACACATGGGCTACAGATTTAGCCTTCAACTTGACTGACCTCTAACACGTGTTCTTAAAGTTTAAATGAAGACAAAACAGAGTCCGACTCAGTGGCACCACGTACAGACCGCTAAAGCTCTTTTGAAAGCCTCTAAGTAAAGTAAGTCTGGAATTTTTTTAAAAAGGGTACCCTATAAAAGACCTTTTGTAAAGGGCCAAGTTTCAGTAACGTTTTCAATCAAGTTCCAATGAGAATAAAAGCACTGCCATGAAGACACATCACATCGGGTCTAATCACACTCACGCTGACAGCTGGGCGCACCAAAATAGCCTGGAGGGCAAACAGTGGGACCTATAGAGGGAGAAAATAAAGAGGATGTAATAACAGCATTTTAAGCTGATGTTTAAAAATGCCTATCAATCAAAGTCCGATATGACATACTGCAAAAGTCTGTTTACTGATCTTACCCACAATGGGACCTGCAGGAGATTTGGTGGTCGCTGGGTACACTGGATATCCTGATTGCAAAAGAGAGGCACAAAATTAAGACCTCCAGTGACGGGAAAATGTAATTAAGTGAAACCTCAAGTGTCAACTTTATTTATTGCTGCGGGGGGGAATTTCTCTTGGTGCAGTAATTGAAATCCACATAACAAAAACTACTCACATAAAAACAAACTCCCCCCTACGCCAGCTTTTTGAAGTTATTCACTTTCTTGCCAAGAGATAGACGAGAGGATTTATGCCATGTTTGCATTTGAATAGTAAAGTCAGTGGTTAGGCAGTTCAGCTTAATGTAAACTGTACACAGGGGGGAAACAACAAGCCTGGATTTGCACAAAGTCTAAAAACAACTTTTCATCATTTTATAAAGGATTAAACACCGACTTGGCCTGGGAGGAGTAATAAGGCCTGAACAGTTCAGCACATTACCACTGTAACATCCGTTCTTACAAGTGCACGATGTGTATGCATTTAAAAAAGCACACTGTAACCTATTTAATACTGAGCTTCAAAGGAAGTGGTAGGCAGACTTTGTTACCTTTGGACAGACAAAAGAATGATATAAACTCCTTTGTCCTGTAAAACCGCTCAACTATTTTAGGTATTGTTTACTCAGACAAGGAGCTCAAGCGTTTGCAGACGATGTACAGTTAATGTTTCAGCTGGTGCTGCAGTTACACAGTTTTTTTTACAGTTTGCCATTAACCTGTCGTTGTCAGATTTTATGTGTACAAGTTACACATCTTCAGTTTAAAATCCAACAAGCTGCAAACATTTTATGCCGTGACAGAAAACACCAAGCAAGCACCAAACCCAAATAATTCTTTCATGACCGTGTCAACATGTTTAGTCTAGTTTGGCAGTGCTACATGCTGATGATAAGGAGCACATGTTTTAAAAATCCGGAGTTAGTAAAACATATTTCAAGACTACAGCCTTGTGTTGCTGTGTTCGCGTAAGGACTGTAGGTTTCGATGATATCGACGGTCAACATTAGATGATAAGATGAAAATGATGTGAGTCTTTGGATTTGGTGTTTCTCTATTGTCACACTGGCTAATTTTCAATTAAATATGAATAACTTTAAATTAGCTTGAAAATAGATGTGTGAATAGAGAAATCAAGTGCTGTAGGAAGTTCACACAGAAGCCGGTTTAAAGCAGGTTTATCGGTCAAAGACAATGAAAAAGATCAATATTACTGTAAGAATAGCTTTAGCGCCTTGAAGAAATGTAAAATGAAACATTGAGCAGCTTATCTCCAGTCATAGCAGACTCCTGAATCTGTCGACAGATCAGATCAATGAGATTAGATGGGGACATTCGCATACGCGAAGCATGAAATAACTTCACAAGTGTACTCCTGCAAGACGTACTTCTGTCAAAAAGCTTTGGACAAATGTGTTTGTTCAGGGGGCAATCTGAGAGTAAAACAATGCTGATTCATGATTCCAGCTGTTAAAGATTGGGTTCAGATTAACTGACCATGAATAGTCGTACCCTCTATGAAAAAGGAAAGTCTTCCCTTCAAGTCAAGACTCAAATGAGGAACAGGAAAAGCTAACTGGACCTTTTTTGTTGTTTGCAGCAACTGCAGACTGATTTGTGTCTTGTGATTTTTGAACATGCAACACCAAAATCATGCATTTAGTACATTTATGTGAAATTTTATCTCAGCATGTGAGAGCAAAACTAAACTTACGAATGCAGTCAGGGTAGTAATAGTGTCCATCAGCACAGCGATCGCAGTTTTCTCCAGCAAACTGTGGCTTGCAGATACACCGTCCAGACCCCATTTCACAGCCAGCTGTGGTTCTTTCATCACAGCCACAGGCTGGTAGATGTCATGTGATTTTATGAAAAATGTCCATGTTAACATGTGCAAAATGTAGACGTAAAATACACGTATAGACAAACACATGCATCATCAGAGTAAAATCTATGCATCTGTTTTATTCCTGTTATCCACTTCAGGGTCACGGGGTGGGGGGGGCGGACTGGAGCATATCCCTGCTGCCATTGGGCGAGAGGTACACGCTGGACAGGTCACCAGTTTGTTGCAGGGCTGACACAGAGACAGTTATCCTTTCACACTCATATTCACACGTATGGGCAAATGAGAATCATCAACCTAACAGTGGGAGGAGGCCAGAGTACCCACACAGATCCTGCAAACTCCACACAGAAAGACCCCGACCACATTGTTGATTCGAAACCAGGAACTTCTTAATGTGAGGCAACAGTGCTAATTACTGTGTCATCGTGATGCCCACTCAGAGCACAAATTGAGGTTAAATATCCAACATTTTCACCCAGTAAAGTAACAAGTAGAGAAAGCTTTCAACCATCCCGAATCTCAAAACGAGTGCTCTTAAAAGTTAATAATGATGAACGTTTACTGACTCTGAACACCTTCGGCTACTAAGCTACTTAATTGAGTTTGTGTATTTTATGATTAAATTAAAAGCTCTCGGGTCAACCGCTTTAATTCCACTACTTTGTCATGTGCAAACACAACTGTCAGCTATTTATACCAAGAGGAATAGTCATGGACCATTAAAGTAATGTAAACAATGGCAGAGCCTAGTTTAGCAATAAAACAAGCGGCGGTGCCAGTGGTGCTTGTCAGTGGTGCCATCTGTGTCTGTCTAAAGTGAGGCGCTAACGCCTTTCTTTGAATAAAACTGCTTCACTCATTGGTCACACATGTTGTAGGTCACATAACAACATGGTGGGACAATATTTGATTCCCAAACTATCTGTTGTTGTATCTTGAAAAATGTCTGCAATTTGACTTTGCATTTATCAGAGAAGCTGCAAAAACGGATTCCACAAAAATACACACACGCATGCATAAACAGTATAGGCTTATATTTCCACAGTCGTTTTCATCAGTACACAGTAAGGTTTTACAGCATCAATATGTTGGTTAGGATGTCTCATGCATGGCTCTACAACTGTGGCATCACTGGGAATTTTCATTCACTCATTCAGACCGGTTTAAGCTATATCCAGCCACCCCCACTGTAAATAAAACAGAATATATTAAATATAATAAGAAATTTTTGGAATGAGCCTAAACACATCTAACCAAAGTTTATCCCCACTGGCTCCAGAACAGACCGGCAGCAATCAGATTCATGCCAAACATTAAAACAACATTTTGATGTGACACAGACAAAAATGTGGCTTACGTATGCATCCGGTGGGCGACTCAGTAGGTACACCGTAAGGCCTGTAGAAGCCTTCAATGCATCTCTCACAGTTCATTCCAGCAGTGTTGTGCTAAAAAATGATACAGAACAAAATTAACTTTAGTCCTGAACAGAAAAAATAAGAGTTTAAGTTTCTAGCTTTGCATCAATCTATGTGGACATTACGCAATACTTGATATAGTCACTGCATCTGTATTCTATTCCATAACACTCCATCTTAACATAACACTCAATTCGAATTTATCTTGGCAAAAAGAAGGGCACAAAGTTCCTAGAAAGTTTTAAAAAGAACGTTTGCTTTGGCCTCACACAACAAGTTGCACAAGTTTCAAACTGAAGTATGAAATATCCAATCCTCTGCAAAAGACTTGAGTGATATAGAGATGCACAGTATGGAATATTTCTTCACTTTCTATCCT
>VUQG01027048.1:17805-31040 GCA_015106755.1 Etia nguti | reverse complement strand
GTTAGGGAGCACTCAGTTTAGAGAAAGTGTGGGATTGGGTGAATGTGGCATGTTGTATAGAGCACTTAGAGTAATTTGAGAAAGTAGAAAAGCGCTACATAAGAATCAGTCCATTGACTGAACAGAGTTTCATCATGTTACTTTTGCACTATTATGTTCCGGTACATGTTGTTATTACATGACTTGTTTAAGGTACACATTAGGCTGACATCTGGGGCCAGAGCTGAAACTGTTCTGGGCCAGCACAGGACCACCAGTGTGTCTGCAACTGGCCCGTGGCTGCACACAACTTACACATGGCCCACATACTGCAAAAGAATGACGGCCCTTTGGTGGCCCAGATCAGGTTTGCCAGAGGTAATCCACACATGGGCCAGCACAGGACCACCAGTGTGTCTGAAACTGGCCTTGTGCTGGCCCATGTGTGGGCCAAATCTGGCAAACCAGATCTGGGCCACGAAAGGGCCGTCATTCGTTGCGGTATGTGGGCCATGTGTAAGCACGTTGTGTGGGCCAGATCCGGGCCATACCAATTTTGCTATGTGGGTGATAGACGTTGTAGAGCTATTAGCGTGCTAATTGCTCTACAATGTTAGATGATTTAGATATCAACAAACCAGAAATTGCTGGTCAAACAATAACTTATTGGAATCATTTGGGGGTTCTAGTGACAGAAGAATCAGCAAATTTACACATCTGCTGGTGCTGCTCTGTGTGGCAGTTTCCAATATATTTGCCGAAATATGTAAAGCTTATGCCTTTTGGTGACTTTCCCTGATGATTTTGGCTAGTGTAATTTACAGGCTTAAATGCAAGGACTACAATGCAAGGAACGCAGGGAAACAGATGTGCAGTCAGGGCAACTGGGATGTAAGCAGTGTTAAAAGGAAAAAAAATAAAAACATGCAGAAACTATCAGCGGCCACAGTGTCAATCCAGTGAGTCAATCCACAGTAGGAAACTATGAAAAATTGACCCACTATTGGAGCCAGCCTCAAGTGGCCACTAGAGGAATTGTAGCTTTTGACTTAAATTTTTAGTCCTGAAGGTTAACCAGCTCCTGGACTGTGTGGAAATCAGGTTACCTAGAAAAGTGAAAAAGTTTGAGGTCTAGTGGGGAGGTGGAGAATGAAAAGGGCTTCATGTATACCGCTAAAAGGAAGAGAAGGACAAATAGACATGTGATGTTGGACTGTGGTACATATACTCATAATGCCCTACTCTGCAGTTGTACACACATTTTACAATAATGGAAGCAGATGTTAGAGTTAATAAAAGTAGAAGCACTAAAAAGCAAAACTAATGTCTTTACCTGTTCAGCTGAAGATTTGAACCCTTTGGGGAATCTCTTTGAAAGGACCTTTTCTGGTGCACCGTCACAATCTTTAAAGTTGAAGCTTATTATTTTTTCATAGACCACAAACATGTAGGATCAACTTCCTTTCATGTTTTTCTTCCAGTCCAGCCTCCTCCAGACATTTCCCTGCTGTTGTTTTATGATGATTGGTTTACTTATTCAAACCTGAAAGAAAAACTATGCAGTTCATGAGGCACTTTGTGGTTTGTTGTTGGGGAACAGCAATAATGACTTTCTGTTAGAAGTGACTACTTAAACAAGCAACTATGTTAGGTCGTGTCTAAGTTATAACTCAAAGCAAACAGATGATATTGCTTGTATATATAGATTTGTAGAGGCAGGACATCAGATCATTAGCTGGATTTTGTTTTCCTATGTGTAGTAAATATAAATACCATTCAGAACTCTTGCAAGTAGACAAAACTGATGAGGAGGCATCTTCATTCAATACTAAATTGAAAAAGACTAGAAATTGCCTGAAAGCCTCTGTATCATGCAATAAAAAAACTTCCAAGGTAAAGAAGTACAGAGGGCTCAAAGGCTGCATTAATAAGCTACAACATTGTTGTAGCTACAACCTCTGTTTGGGTTGTTGGTCCTTTTGGTTGGGAAACAATTTTTACCAGGCATTGACTGTATAATTGCCCAAAAAGTACCCAACGCAAGATGTTGGCAGTTCCTTGAAGTTTTATACGTCGCAAAATGACCCTGTTGTAGATCAGACTCTGATGCTAGCATAAACGGCATAAAAATCCTACATAGCCATCATGACTTCACCCTTTTTTTGTGTTATGAGCTGAGCATTTTCAGTTTTGAACTCACATGTGCCAAGTAAGGGGTGTATCTGTCTGAAACCACATGTTCATTGGCTAATGACTTATCAGTCACACAATAATTAGACCTAAAGCAACTAAAATTTACAAACTGAAACTAATTAATAATTCAGTGTGACCTGAAAAGACTTACTGAACTCAGAAACTTGTGTTTCCAGAGGGCCTTGAAGAGCTATATATAGGTCCCGAAGTCTTTTTGCAGCCACATGTATTGCTCTCTTGTGACCACTGGAAATAATGTAGGTGACTGGCAGCTATGTTGGACTAAGTCCTTTTGCAAATGAGATTAATATCAGTGGTCTCTGGTAGTAAACTTACTTCTGTAATGCATGAAAACATTTTCAGGGAATCAGAGTTTTAGTTTGGCTCAATCTAGAGTGCCCATATGATCAACGTTTGTGGCTCAGCTTGAGTAAATGGCAAGCTAATTGACAATATGAATACAGAAAGCCCAGAAAAAATATAACTGCAGTGATTAACAAGTAGATATGCCTGCCATCACACACAACTGAAACTGTGTTCTTTTGTCAATGCAGCAGCTCAACTAACATATGTTTTCAGGTTTCTGGCTGTTTAAAACTGTTGACTTGCTGTTTGGGGGCACGATTAAGACTTCCATCTTTGGGGTCACACATGTTATTCTTCTGGTTTTTGAGCACCATGGCTATTTAATGGTTCTGATCACAGCAAAAACTCAAAGCTCAATGAGAGGTTTCCGATGTAAAAATAAAGCTTGTTGTGAAATTTAAGGTGTGCAGCATTATTGCAAGATTCCTCTCTGAGATCAGAAGGCTGCTGATAAAAGAATGTGTTAAAGCTTTTTCACAGTCTCTTTGTCCTCCTCCAGTGACCCTGGACAGAAAAGAGAGTTTCAAGGCCCCAGAGTGAGCTGAAATATTGCCTCCTAAACAAATAACTGTTTTGACATGCCTAAGTCTGTGGACAAAGGGAAAAGATGGATGACAAGGTAATCCCTGGAGTGGAAAAGTACAGTAAGCCATGCCGCTTTTTGTTTTTGAGTGGTGCATCTATTGTATGTCATGCAGCACATCAAAACATGAGCTGTTCATTTGTTGCTTGAGCAGGCAAGCCATCAAATCCAACTAGAAAGCAATTCCCTACTTTATATTGTGGTTTTTTTCATTTTCCCTCGTGTACCCCCAAGTTGCATGTGAGAGAAATTTGGCAGATTGAAATGAGAACTCTGACAAAAGATCAACAGCCCAGTGCTGGAGCTTGTGAAGGACATCTGTTCGTGACCTCAGACCCGACCAGCTGCAGCTGCCTTCATCCAAGTGCTCCTCCAAGGTCTCAGCCAAGCCCTCACTCTTGGCACTGCATAACAAACTTTATTCAGCATTTTAGATTTGCCAGTTTTCCACTTTCTATAGTAAAGGGGAGAGTTGACCTCCCAGAATCTGACTATTAGTCCACCTTCTTTAAACCTTCAGTAAAGTTTTTTTTCCCCAGTACTGCTCAGTTAACATGCTCTTTTCTGTCATATATAGCTGAATCTACTTTCCAGTGGTACAAATTAAACATACAGCAAGCTTATTAATAAGTATGGAGGTACTGCTATTTTGTTATTCTTTCATTCTTTTATTTATGTTAGGCAAACCTAATTGGCTAATGGATATACCTTTAAATTTACAGATTTTCAGTTACAGAGGTAATTTAATAATTTTTTCTTCTATTTTTTCAGGTATTTGCTGGAATAAAGTTGTTTTTTTTTCTCTCCTTTTCTTAAGGCGCCCAACAGCACTTTTATTTCTTGCTGTAAGCACAGAGGTCAGTCAGGGGTTAAAGTGGGATTTGGTAAGAGCTGGTGCAGCATGGGGAAATGACTCACTTAGAAATAAGTCACAAAGTCATTTGTACTCTGAGCTCCAGTAGGTTTGTTTCCTTTGTGGACAGACTGTGATCAGCTGACAAATGCTGCTGCTGCTGGGCACGAAGTACTGCCCTTTCTAGATTTATTCCACTATATTTTCCAATATACAGTACTGTGCAAAAGTTTCAAAACATGTCCAAACATACATGAAAATACAGAGCTTTTACAATTCGAACGAGCTTGAAAGTCAATATTTGACCTTTATTCTTCACCACATCCTGAAGTCTCTTAGGAGAGCTTTCTTGTAATGTTTTTAATAAGTCTTTATGAATAGTTTTCCAGGCTTCACGGAGGACATTCAAAGCTTTTCTTTGGATGTTGGCTGCCTTTTGTTTTGTTGTGTGTCAACCTCATCCCACACTATTTGATACCAGGAATAAAAAAGCAGAGAAAAGTCCCAGCTTAGTAAACAGTTAACAGAATTATCAATATCACAAGTCCGTGCTGTTTTAGGATCATATTAAACTGATAGAACACTAAAATTATTGTATAATCATTTGCAGCCAACAGGAAAAAACCAAACAAACCCCCCCCAAGGATGAAGGTTGCATCTAAGAATGTACATCCCTTACTCCACAGAAAAACAGAGGGACTTTACACCTTTAGACCTTGTTATGAAGCATGGAATTAGGACCCAAATGGAGGACGTAGAAAAAGTCAAGAGTAAACTGAAAGTGCACCTTTAATGCAGGTGGATCAGAAGTCCAAAAATACAGAGCCCAAAAGGGAAACAACAAAGACTCTAATAAATTTCCAATAAATAGCCAGGAAACACACAAGAGGCAAAGACTGAGGGGAAGACAGCACTACTAATACACATGGGGGTAATTAGGAGACAGCAGGTGATACAAATTAATGACAGTGAGACAAGAGGAGATGTAAAATTAAATGTGAAACATGGTTGACAAATGACTACCAAAATAAAAAAAAAAGAGAAACAATAAGTGAACCGGGAATAGAAGACACAAGAATAAACTAAATGTAATGGAATTGACAGAAAACAGTGAAGGAAAAAATGAAACTAAAACTAAGAACTAAATTATAACAAGAAGGCTCCAAAATACTCAAGAAAACATAAAGACCAATAAACAAAACTATGTACAAAAAACAAATAATTAAATTTCTGAAGTTAAAAAAAACCCAGCCAGGATCACGGCACTACATCGCTGCTATCCTATACAGAGGTCTGAGGGATCTTCCACGAGTAGTGGCACTATTTCCTGGAGAATTGGCTGGTCGGTAGGCACTAATTTCATACCTGCTGATCTCTATTCTGATTCGCAGTTACCATAGCAGTATACCATGGTAAAAAGTGCTAGCCATTAAATTAATTGTGACAGCAACTTTATTGACATTTGCATGCACACATGCATGACAGCGATAAGAAGGACAAAGGATGTGTGATTGTAGATTGTGTGTGTGTGTGTGTCAGGGAGGTATTATGTTCTGATTTGTTGAGTGATAATCTCCATGGCATTAGTGGGAAGTAATTCCAGGCTGCAGCACATAAAAAATTACCTCGCTTGACATTATAATGTGTTAAACTGCCAATTAGATTTAATTACTCATTAACTGAAGGTGCTGGAATGTATCGCTCCAGCACTCTTTAACCCCAGTTCATAGTCCCCTTTAGGTAGCCGTACCTGTCACTATGAACACGCTTATCCACAATTTGATGCACTGTAATAATGTATTATGGTGTCATTTAAAAGTACTGTTCATTAATTATCACTTATCAAGTGTAGCATTCAGGCATTATGCATTTTGCAAAAATAGACATCCATAGGATCCTGCTAAAGTAAAATTAAGGTTCAGTAAAAGAAAAAAAAAGCATGGATATGTTGTTTTTTTTTATCAAGCATCTTCTTTTTTCTTGATGGGTCACCCAGCAAATAACACAAACAAGGACATGTTCTTAAAGATGACAGTTAATCTTGTAAGGGGATTTGTATTTGAGAGAATATTTCCCAGCAGACACTTCCTTTTCTTCCTGTGGGTATCTGGTGATTGACAGTGAGCATGTAAGCAGTTATATGGAAACACTCCAACTAGGGCACAATGAAATAATGATCAAACAGAAACTTCTCAATAAATCAGCTATTCATTTTCACTGGTATAGATTATCTTGATCAATTGAAGTTGGTTTTCCATATTGCTGAGGGATGAATGGCAGCAAATGGGTTTTTATGAAAAGCAGGAAATGAGGCCTCACATCTCCAACGGAGTGCGGAACGTAAAGAAGAGGAGCAATCTTCTCCATTAATGGAGTTTTGGATCTGATGTATGGGAGCAGATTCTGACAAACTTTATTTAAAACCAGGGAAGACATCATGATGAGTGAGTGTTTTATTCTAATAAATCAAACATATTTGGAATTATATAAGCACTTTGAGCTGTCTTTTGATCTCAAGTTAACAAAAAGTTCAAGAACTAATTGAACTAAATAACTTCAGTGGATTTTATGAAAACCTAAAATGATTATAGTTTCCCTTCTTCTTGACCTTAAATTCAAATGATTTTTTTAATCACTCAAGACTTTCATCATTGACAAACTTAGGTTTGGCCTCACTCTGTTGCAGCTACATTGATCCAACAAGGAGCCATAAAAATAGTTTTCTTTGAAACTGAGATTAAATTTCCATATTCACTGACCTGTACCTTTTATAAGACTGTGAGACAAATTTCTGGAATAACTTCCTGCAGGTATAAGTGAGGCAGCGGGAACAAAGGGTTGCTATATGTCTGCTTTTACGTTCACATACAGCAGACATATAGCAATGTCAGCATTCAGTTGTGTCGTTCGGTCAACATGATGGATGTTGCATTGGCTTTCTCTCCAGCAACTCCCCATGGAACCATTCATCTGTTTAGCTCAGGGGTGTCCAACTCCAGGCCTCGAGGGCCGGTGTCCTGCAGGTTTTAGATGTGTCCTTGATCCAAAACAGCTGATTTAAATGGCTAAATTACCTCCTCAACATGTCTTGAAGTTCTCCAGAGGCCTGGTAATGAACTAATCATTTGATTCAGGTGTGTTGACCCAGGGTGATGTCTAGGCTGTGTCCCAATTCAGGGGCTGCATCCTTTGGAGGACCTGGCCTTCGCGGTCTATGTGGGCCGGGTCCTTCGAAGACCGAGAAGGCCGGAAGTGCGAGGCTGTGAAATGGGACGGTATAGTCTTCAGATTTGCTTCACCAGCTGTATCGGTGGAATTTAATAAACTCAGCCATCTATCTAAAATATAACAGGACATTGGAGTAAACTCTCTACCATCTCACACTTCTGTTTAATCAGTTTTCTGTTTGACATTTATTCAGCTGTGTGAAAACTATAACTTTAATCTCAGCCAAACCGATTTACTCAGGAACAAATAAAACACTGAAAAAAGCCAAAGAATAACATTTTTATCTGAGTGACTTATATATCATGTTTAATCTGAGTAGCAAAAGACCCCGCGGGGTCTGAAAATGATGTGCTGTGAGTTCGCTGTTCTCGGCGGCTCTAGTGAGCCTTGACCACCCGGTCAGCTATCGAGCTGGTGGGTAACAGACATCTCCGAAAACTGAAAAGTACTTTTATAGTATTATAAAAATATTATTAATAATAATTTAATTAATAAAGTATTGAAAAGAGTCATAAGAGTAATATTACAACTAAGCAGCTGCCACCATTGTTGGAAACTGGAATTGGCTAGGTGGCGCCATGAATTCGGGAATAGGTTGGGCCACGAAGGATACACCCGACCCATCCTTCAGATTCGGGGAAATGAAGGACGCATTTGTCTGCATTTGTATTTGGAGCAGCCTTTGAATTGGGACAGCCTTCGTCGCCTGGCTGTGACGTAATTAGCCTTCAAATGCGGCATCCGAAGGATGCAGCCCCTGAATTGGGACATAGCACTAAAGCCTGCAGGACACCGGCCCTTGAGGCCTGGAGTTGGACACCCCTGGTTTAGCTGAATGCTCCAATGTTGCTCGCTAAATGGGTACATTTGTCTTTTGTCTGTTGCTAGGCTAACTGAAAGAGGAAAATGGTCTGCTAGCCACTTATCTATAGCCTGAAAAAAGGTGTAAATTTTATTAATTCATATTGATTTGCAACTGGTGAGCACTAGTCTAATAGATACATAGCAAAGACAACAGATGCAGTTTTATCACTGAGGGCTAAAGTGGGATTGATGCTTCCATGTTAAATCTACGCTGTAGTTACATTGCTAACACAAATGTGAAACCGTTACACCCTAACTAACACTGTAATGTGCACCACATCAACACAGCCTGAAACAACTATGATTTACCCATTCTGTCATTTCCTTGTGACCATTTCCAGTTGCTTCTTTTGACACAATGTTTTGACTATTCAGATGCTCCACTGCCACCTGGTGTTTTGGCAGTGAAATTGCAGTGCAATTATAAATGCTGGCAATGGTGTCAGCCCAGCGTGTAGGCTACATTGTGGCCATTACCTAGATCCAACACAGAAGTATAACTTAAGCTTACTTCATAGTAGATAATGATTCTAATCCTATATATTGGAGAAAGTGCCCTTTTTTTCTGAATGTCTTACAATGATTTCCAAGAATTAAATTGGCATGGCAACAGTATATGTGATAGTAAAAACAAAAAACCCAAAAAACCAAACAAAAAACCCCACAAGCTTGGGCTACTGCCAAATTATGCTAGGTAAAGGTACTTTTAGTTGCTGGGTTTGTGTGTCCTCCTGGGTTTACATGGTTTTACATGCAAACACAAACAAAAAAACCAGTTTGTTTTTACTGTGTATTACTGCAGCATCTCTTGTCATTCTCTGAGGGCCTTCCTGCTACCTAAAGGCTTACTGTGCTCTGATTTCGAAGTATTATGAATGTAACAAAAAGCTTTAGATTTTGTCAGAATAGGAAAACATTATCCCTGACTGATCATTTCACATGCAAAGCCCTGGTTTTTAAGTGAAAGGTGACTTCTAAATACAACATTTCTTTATGACTTCAGGATGTTAGCAGTGCAAAGCAGCATGTTGAAAAATGCCTTGAAAGTATTGGCTGGTTTACATTAGCCCAATTGGCTGTTTGTGTCAATATTTCATGCATGTTTAGTTGTCTGACAACAGAAACGTAAATAAGAACAGCTTTTTTGGGAATTCAGCTGTATTAAAATACATTGTATATGAGTGGAGAGTAGACGAGATGCAAACAGATGAAAACTTCAGTCAGATTAGTCTTGCACTGTGCTAGATTTTAAGATTTTCCTATTATTCAGAGGGAATTGCCACCAAAATAAAATAATGGAACATTTGAAGTTGCTAGCAGATAGATAGCTGTCTGCATCTGGACTTAGTCAAGAGAGCAATCATTCTTTATATTTGAGGCATACCAAAGTAGCCACTAGAAGAGCATTATGTGAGTCTGTTTCATGCTGATGTAGATAAGTAATGGAGGAACAACTGGGATCATAGGTGAGACGTTTCAGGCAGTTCAGGATGAGTGTTTTCTGTAGGAGAGAAATGACTGCTTGGCCTGGACTGCACAAAAAAAATGTATCTGTCTGAAAGGGCAAAGAAAAAAGCCAAATCCATAAAAGGGACATTTTGAAGGTAGAAGAATAAGCCTTTTTTCTTGATAAATGGATGCTTTTTCAAAAATGTTACCACACTCCCCAATCAGGCATGGTTTTGTATTATACAGTAGAAGTTATTATAGTTTCTCTTTTATCATTCTTGGTCATCAGAGGCACGGAGTGTAAAGAATATGAACCCTACATGTCACAAGGTCTCAAGTCTGAGATCAGAACGACGTATGTAAAACAATGCCAGTCCTGTTCTTCTGTTTCACAGTCCGCCTAATCTCCACCCCTGCAGGCTAAGCTTCTTGTTGGGAAGTCATAGGATTCCTCTGACTGCAGCACCAGCAGGATAAATGCACAAAGAAAAAAGAAAACCTGGAAAGACAAGCGAGAATTCTTCAAATGTGTAAACGATTTTCATAAGTTCATAAGTGATTGGTGCGCAGTGGATTGAAGTCACCACAAATAGATACACGCAAACACAAACATATGACTTCTCTGCCCTTTTTCGATGTTTTGATGTTTTCCTCTGGCATCTTTCTGTTGCTCAAAATAAATAGCTACAGGCTAAAAGGATCTGGTCAAGGGAGTGTGTATGTGCTGCAGGCAGCAAACACACACACACGCGCGCAAACGCATATGTCTTTTTACCTGCTGCAGAACAAATCAAATTCATGTGAAGAAGCAGAAAGCAGCAGAAAAAAGAATAAATGCAAATCCTTGAAAGGATGAGAAGTTGACATCTAATCGCACACATTGAGCCATTAGGATGAATTATTGGTGCATGTCCATATTTATGCAGGTAATAATAGAAAAAATGTTAATCTTTTCACTCAACTTGCAGCATAAAGTGCCTGCACCACTGTTCAGTGACTTTATTTTAATCAGAAACAGACAGTGCGGCAGTATGTGTCGAATTAACAGTACTGGCAGGTTCCCAGGAAGTACATTATGGGAAGACACCTTCAACGCTATCCCTCATTACCTCACCTTTCCTCTGTCTGACAGTCTATAATATGGTTGGATGTCCTACATTTTGGATAGTGAGGGAGCATTTCTATTTAAGAGACCACATGAAGTCTCCTGGTAAAATATGAGATTTTAATGCATTTAATTGTACGATCTTTTTAATGAGTAGTATACAAGCAAATAATAATGTACTTTACTAAAGTACTACTTGTCCTTGTAATGTGTGATAGTAAAAGGTGCCAATAAGACCTCAAGACAAGGCTTCCATTTTTAAATAAATCTGTTAATCAATTTTGGGCCAGTAGAGGGCAAAAAAGCACATGCTGAAAGACAATAAGTTTTTTTTAGATTAAGTGGCATCAACAACTGGTTTTGTACTCTTATGTTTCATTTTTCCCGTGGCCATGTTAGTGTTTTGAAGCCAGAAGTGAATATATTTGGGAAGAGGGTGGAGTGCTAAGTTATTCTCCAAAAGGCACCAACACCACACACACTATTGAAAGATCCAGATCAGTGACATGAATTAGCTGAGCTGAGATCTAGCAGACAGCAATCAAAATTGCATCAGCATCAGAACACTTACTTTGACAGAGGAAGCTATCCACAGAGGCCAAATACATTTTTGTATCATACTGTAAACATGTTTGTTTCTGCTGCAAGATTGGACATGAGGACTGACTCACTTTTGGATCCAGTAGCAACTTCTAAAACTGTAAAATGAAGCCAGTGCAGAAGCGGAAAGAACTGCAGTTCCTCTAGATCCCAAAAAGTGCCACTCTGAAAGGAAATGAATTCCCATAAATTCCCATTTCAAAATCCATGTCATGGCCTTAAAAAGCTTGTTTACTGCCTGGTACATTCCACGTTGGCTTTAACCCTGGAGGTTGTTCTTTGGCAAATATAATTCTAAGGACTCAGTCCATTCTACAGTGGTAAACAAGGTTGGAGACAAACAATACTATGAAATAACATGAGAAATGAATTCATGTTTTCATTTTAAGATTTCTTGTAGCCACTGTTTGATTTTATGCTGTTTTTTGCACACTAATGGTAAGGTCTGAACTAGTTTTATGGTTTTCAGTTAACAGGTGAGATTACCTGATTGAGTTTCCTGCCTAGAGAGCATAAACAGCAACTGTTGTAATAATCTGTTTACCAGGATAAAAACTTCAACTAAGTAAGGATAAACTATAGCCCGTCCTTACACTGGGACACGAAGGTCAGTCTGTGCAGAAAGTTTCAAGAGCTTTGATGTGTTTTTGCAAATGCACTTAAAGAAACTTCCAAATGCTTTGATGAAGTCCACACAACCCCAGGAGAGAAAGACCAAGAGATAAGTTCATTAGGAGTTCCCAGTCTCAGAAATTAATAATTAATGAGACCTTAGATTTAAGGCCCACATCAATGTCTCCCAGAGTTCAAGCACCAGGCGTATCTCAACATCACGCCTTTTATGGCCAACTAGTGCAAAGAAACCACTACTGAGGAAAGCCAGTAAGAAGAAGAAGAAGATAACCAGATCCACAAAACACAAGAAATGCACATAAGACCAACGAAAATGGGGTCTTTGGTTCCAGCCAATATGATTCAAAATCATATTGGCTGTGAAGGAGGAGCTGTGATGGTGTGGGGGGTCTTGCTGGTGACACTGTTGGATATTTACTCAGACATTCAAGGCAATACTTAACCAGCATGTCTTCCACAGCATCCTCTACAGAAACCCCATCCCATCTGGTCTGGAGCTTAGTGGGGCTATCATTTCTTTTTCAGCAGAAAAAAGAGCCAAAACACACCCTGAGGCTCTGTGAGGGCTGTTTGAATCACATGAAATGGTCTCCACAATCAAGTGAGATGGTTTGGGATTAGTTGGACTGCAGAGTGAAGGAAAAGCAGCCAACAACTGCTGAGCACATGTAGGAACTGCTTTAGGACTTATGGAAGAGCTCTAGGTGACAACCTCAGAGGGGAAAGCATCTATCAAAGTAAGAGCAGGCTATATTAAAAAAAAAAAAGCTATAAAAAAGTTTTAAAAAATTCTGAATAATAAGGCATGGCTGAACTGTTGACTAATCATATATGGTACTTTAAAGCTGTTGTAAGCATATTTATTTGCCCACTAGGGCAAAATTATTTCATATGTTATGAACTTTTTCAGGTTGTTGAAAACCATCCTTCATTTCAATCTGTGTTTCTAGCCACCTGAATGATAGATGCCAATATTCACTTTCCCCTCAGCTCTAAAAAATTCCTCAGCTGATTCATTTTTCTCTTTCTTCATGAGCTACTCGCCTGCAGTTACGGTCTAGGCTGGTAGCATACAATATGTATAACCAAAATTTTGGGGTAAAAACTCTTGCATCCATGTACTGCTAGTTGTGTCAACACTAGTACAAAATATTGGAAAGGGGCACAGCTTTGGAACGGCCTGAATGAATGTGACATTTTGAATAATTCTCAGAGACTTTGAAAAAAGGTGGTGCTAAGTGGAGAACAATGAGGAAGCTGTTCCAGCGATCATCATAGGGAATGGGCAATAAAATGAATGAGCTTTGTGAGCAGGTAAAGTCAAGTTAGAATCACTAGTTACCTAACATGGATGTCTTTTTACTGCGGGAGGAGGCTGGGGT
>VUQG01027046.1:0-14870 GCA_015106755.1 Etia nguti | reverse complement strand
AGTGTATGTATGTATACACACACATATATATATATATATATATATATATGTGTGTGTGTGTGTGTGTGTGTGTGTGTGCATCATTTGCTGAGTGATTGAGTTCATTAAGCCATTCACACATCATAATGCTCATGTGATAAAACACCTGCCAAAGGACGACTTCTGTTTGAGAATGAGCCACGCCTGCAGCTTTGACAAAACAGCTCCTTGGAAATATGTTCATGTAGGCAAACCTGACAGTGGTGCTTGAAGGAAAATCAAAACATTACCGAGCTTAAAACTCTGGAAACCACGAATGTATCAATATACTGTAAGCAGTCAGGATAGTGCTACTTCACAGTCACATGTACTTATTCTCTCTGAAATTTTCACTAAACATTTCTCACCACTCCATTCTGCCACTTTGAGATTTTACCCACAGGGAACCGTTCTTTCTCCTAACCAGCCTTTCTGGAACTCAAACCAGCAACTGTATGATCTACCCTGAGGTTACCTGGTGAGTCAGATTTAGACAAAGCAGCCATAAAGTTAAGTTTTACCTTTTCCTTCAGTGACATCAAGTCTCAGCTCCCAACTGTCATCCTGAATGTATTCCAGTAAGTTAATGAATATTCGTTGGCACTTAAATTAGCATATTTTTCAGGGAATTAGCATAGCCAGTGACATAAATGTCAGCAGGAGGGGAACAGCTGAATCAGAGGGCATGCAGAGAGAGAGTGGGCAGATCGGCCCCCTGAGGGGACAGCAGGTCAGCATTCATTACATTCACGAGCTGGAGAAGATGCAGGAAGGCCTGACAAAGTGGTGGCAGCAAAGGAGATGGTTCACAATACTAACATTAAAGTCCAGGAACAGCAGGTTTAGAGGCAGGTAAAACCTCATTTATTGTCTCACTTCCTGTCAGTGGGTAGAGCCAATAGATCACAATATTCCTGAAATAGTAGAAAGAGTTTAATGAGACTCATGTGATAATGCTTTGTTATTTTAACATTACTGGCATGAGTGAAATCTATTTGCAGTATTCAGTATCAGGCCTTGGTTGTCTGAATTATCCTTGATGGCTTTTTAACAGTAGCAGCTTTATATATTTAAATTAAATCTACAGCTAAACAGGAAAGGGATTAAATGTTTTCAAAAACCAATTCATGCCAATGAGTATTCTGGTTCTGATGAAAGGACTTATTACCAGTTACAACTCATCTATTTCGATTTGATATTGATTGTGTTTGACAAAGATTTAAAGCCGGGGTGTGACAACACTTTTCAGCTGTGTTACTGGTGACTTTTGAACTATTTTAATTGAATTATCTGGCAATCAGACTTGTTAAATTTACGTTTTAACTTTGCATTCCACCAGTTTTTCCAAATATGGTAACCTCTGGCTCTAAAAACCCCAGGGGGCGTGACAACACTGAGGCTTTAAAATGAAGATCCCAAACCAACTGGGTTGTGGCTATGACTTTTTATATATATACATTGATCCTGATAAAAGCCAGAAGCTGGAACAATTAAGCTGTTCTATGATAGCGCTGATGTTGTTTACGTTAGTCTTACCACTCCAGATGTTTTCCTCTCCTCTGTCCAACTTGGAGGTTGGTAAAGTTGCGCTTCTACAATCTTCCTGCTTCCTACGCTCCTCAAATTTAACTTGTACTTTGTCATCTCTGACTTCTCTGAAAAATCCTCTTTCACTAGCTGGGCCCACGTCCTCATTTTAGGTTTGGCAGCGGTTTTAGTAGATAAAGGTGAATGGCTTGAAACAAGAATTGAGCTGAGGTTTGGGGTAGGCCTCGAAGGGGACTGGCAGCACCTCCCAGGCCTGGCAGATCCCCCATGGACTAATGGGACGTGAAGAAGTGAAAGAACTGAAAAAAGGGAAGGGACCCTCCCTCCCCTTTTTTCGTGCCCCGAAAACGAGAACAGCTTGTAGAACTGGGGGGACATATATACATAAGACCCGGAAGGGGCGTGTTTGGAGGTGTGGTCCCGCTCCTGAAATTCAGATAATTTATCTTCAACTAAAGAGAAGAGACACAGCCAGAAAATTAAAAAGGTTTTGCCTCTGTGTGTTGAATAAAACCAGAGGGCAGAAGACAGAGAGGTGCTTATATTGGAGATAAAGTATCTGAATTTCGACAGCGGGACCATGCCTCCAAACACGCTCCTTCCGGTTCTCATCTATATATGTTCCCCCAGTTATGCAAACTGTTCATTCTCGTTTATGTGCCCCACCCTCCCTCCCCTTTTCAATTCTTTAACTTCTTCACTTCTATTTAGTACATGGGGATCTGCCAGGCCCAGGAGCCGCCGCCAGTCCCCTTCGAGGCCTTCCCCAAAGTGCAGCTCAATTCATGTCCAAGCCATTCACCTTTATCTACTAAAACGCTGTCAAACCTCAAATGAGGACATGGGCCCAGCGAGTGAATCACAATATACATATATATATATACATATATATTGGCGAATAATGGACTCTTTGACTAATGACCAGCTGTTTGCAGTTTGTCCACAAATCCCAGAATCTCTCACTGGAATAGACTGGTAATATAAAAAAAGGTGACACTATTTGTAATATCTAGTAAAGATAAAGATATATATATATATGGCATATAGCAAGCCATTAGCTCATGTTTCAGTATCTTCCAACCTCACCGTCTTAAATAGTTTTCATTTCAGTAAACACTATCAGACCAGAGATTCAAATACTTGACAAGAAATCGAGGATTAGACGAAATCTAATCACATTTCTTAAGCAGAACTTAGAATTCAGGTACTCTGATTTATCTTGTGACTGGAGGAACTGTAGAAATTTGACTTCAACTCAAGCAGCAATGTCTGTAAAATTCAGTTTTAATTAGGATTAGTGGGAATTGTTTGGTTTTTGAATGCTTCACTTTAGTTTGGTGATACCAGCAAAAAGTCAGACATTCAGATTCAGACTCTTCTTTTTTTTTTAATTAACTGCAAGTCTGCTTTCCAGACTGAGACAATAGCAGAAAAATTAGAAATGCCGCTTTACTACCTTGTGTTTTCCCTGATTCTAATTTTCTTTGCGAGACCAAATGCTACTTAACTGATACATCCATCAATTTTCTTCCACTTATCCAATTCAGGTAAGCATCTAACACTCCCACTTCTTCTCTAATCTTTTTTATACTTTTTATATTGCCCAAGTTGCCCTCCTACCGTTTCCAGCAGCCTGATATATCAAATTAAATTATCTCTGTATTAAAGTGGGTTTTTTGGGGGGGCGGTTGCACTGGTACTTAACTGTGTGAGACTGGCTGAGAAAATACTGATATGATCCTCAGCAACTATCTAAACTAAACTATTTTGTTTGACATGGATGCATGCATAGAGCCTGAGGATGTGCTCCCGTTAGTAGAAATCAACTCAATGACTCTTACTCTCCTGGGAAAACAATGTAGAGCAGACACAGAGCCAACATGTCCCTATCAGACTGTGGACAAGCTGCATGCTGAAGTACCATTTAGTGCTATCTTGAATAATTAGGGCAATAATAATGAATACAGTACTGTTAAACGAAGATGATCAGGTTAAGGTTATTTTATTATGAACTTATACAGTGCTCCTGCTTTAGTTAGTGCCACCATCTTAAGGCCATAGATCAAAGCATGTCTCACTACCGTCTTGTAAAACTTCTCTTTCACGCTCGCTGCTATCCATCTGTCACAAATGACCCCTGACTCTCATCTCCACCCACTCCAACCTGCCTGCATTCCTCTTCACCTCATTGTGCAATGTTCTTCACTATCTCTGCTCATTGCATGTTCACCTTTCCACCTGCCTCCCTCTCATTTACACAAATGTATTCTGCTTTGCTTATACTGCCTTTTATTCCTCTTCTCCCCAGACCATACCTCTGCCTCTCTATGCTCAGTTATACCTGTTACCTATTCTCACTACAGATCACAATGTCGTCTGCAAACTGGAGTCCATGCAGACTTCTGACCTCATTTGTCTGCCTGCCCAACACCATCGCAGACAAAGGCTCAAAATCTAATTACAACACTTTCAGATGCTCCCAAATGGGTCACTGCTGCAGATGGATCCATGTTTGATTTAGCACAGACTTTATGTCACACATGAATGCCCTTGCTGACGCAGCTCTCTCTTTCACCCAGGTTTGCAGCATACAAGCTTGTGATTCCATGAAGCTGGGTTTGTGTTTCCTCCTGGAAGGAACTGGGGATCTTTCAAGATTAGATTTCTTCATATTGTGGATCACAACGTTCAAGTTTTATAAACCAGATAGCAATTTAAAAAATATTTTTGTATTATTTTTGGGGTACTATTTGAGAATTGTTCACTTTATACTTATATATGAGGTGTACATCCCATTTTGCTTTTTGTCTCTGTGTGAGAGACACACAGTAACTCACCTCAGAGAGCAGCGGCTTCAGGCTCTAAGCTACTCCTTACTGTCAGTGTCTCATTAAAACTGGCATGGTGTGGTAGTTCATCTGTTTTTTAATGAGCTGTTTGCCTGATCACCATCACCCTGAGCACAGACAGCTATCCATCTAACTACCCCAAACAGAACAGCTCATTCAGCTGAAATGAAGCCTGACATGGCCGTCAAGGACACTGCAAAGTGCCGGCTCACCCTAAAACACACGCTGGCCACCCTGTCTGACCTTTTTTCCATTGCACTGCTGACCCAGTCTGCAGAATGTGCGGCTGTAAATGCACACAGCTGACAGGGTATGAACTGTGACTCTCTGACCTTCTTGCAAATCATTTGAAACTGTGCGTGTTTTAAGGGATCTCATATTTGGATCCGGTATTGATCTGGATCAGGTAACTGTGACACTGTGTGCACCAATTTTGTCCATTCAGTTCAGTGTTGTTCTGCATTTACTATGCCACAATTCAACAGTAGTGCATTGGTTGCTAACAGGATATCTGGACATACTTTATGCATTTTTTGTACGCTTTCAATTGTAATCAAGTGAGCTGACAGTGAGCTGATGTTTTTCCTGTTGGCTTCTCTCACTCTCTTTATATTCAGACTTGATGGGGGGCTCTTACTACCCAATGAAAACATTACATGTAGTCATCAACTAAATTCAGTATTAATTTAGTACTTATTCACTTCAATAAACTTTCAGGTGTTGTGTAGGTACACACACACATTGAGAGAAGAAATGAGCGTGATGTACATCAATGATTTACACTGAGCTGAACTCGCTAGTATAAAAAATTAGGTGAATGATTCAAATACTTTTTAATTTTTATTGTCTTTGTCCCACTGGTAAATTCAAATTCCTAGATGTTGTATGCCCAAGTCTAAGTTGTTCTGTGGTGTTTCATGCATTTTGTGCGTATATTTACTTGACTCCTGCATTTCTGGGTTTCTCCCATTTAATATAATAAATATTAAATGGTCATAACAAGGTCATCCCATGGCACCATCCCAGTATGTTTTTTCTTATGGAAAACTAATATTATGTATAATCTGGCAAAATTGTTTTTTTAATGTAAATGTTTGAATTTTTTTTTGTGTGACTCAAAATTTCAGATTGTCTATTTAAAAAAAGAAAAATCTACAAACACGTTCCAATCTGAATCCCAGATACATTATTCTGCTTCACAAAAAACCCAGCAGAGCCCCATGTGAGAATAAATCTGCAGCTGCAGTTATCTGTTTGAGTGACGCTTACAAAGAACAACTGTGACCAGCTGCTTTAGGAAACATAAAATACATGTCTTCTATAATGTGGGATTTTAAAGATTTAAATCTTCAGTAGGAGCCAGCGGACTTGAAGCTTTGAGAGTATATCTGGGAGTGTTTGAGACAAAGAGACAGAAAGATATAGATAGATGGCAAGATGGGAGTCTATGATTAATTTATTTGGGGGTAAGTGGCAGTGAGAGCTGCAGTAAAACTGCAGCATGAGAACATTTCACTGGAACGTCCAAAGCAGCAGCCAAGTGTGCAGCAAGTGTCCTGCAGTCATCCTCATTCGAATCAAGTGCTGCCATTCCATCAAAGCTGTTGACGTCTCCAAATTATGCACAACATGCATCATGCCTGACACACTCGGTTAATGAAATAGTGGGTCTGTCGCTGCCGATGTGTCACATATGGATGTTTGTTAAGGAAAGTTCTCATTTTTAAATGCACTGTTTAGGGTTTAGCATGATTTTTTTAGTATTTTTAACCTTAATGCCCAAACTTAAGCACGTCACTCTCTGATGTCTAAGCTTAACCAGCGACTAAAATAAAAAGTAAGCACAAATGAAAAAAAATTAATGAGTGAAAGCAAAGCAAAAAACAAAAGAAAGAAAGACGCCTTTTTCATAAATTGAAGACATGGGTGGTATCTGACAGAACAGCAATGTTTGACGCCTTGGGATGAGAACACACCACCAGCCCTCCAGAGCACTGTTGTTTTACTAAAATCACAATTTTCCCCCACTCACTGTCCCTAATATACTTCCAGTCTGTGAACCCAGCATAGTGCCTTGTGTGCCAAGACATTTAGTTAATCCAAAGTTCAGAACAAAAAGTTTGAATAAGCACCGTTTATTATTTATGCTCTGAGCCGTTGGAATTGTCAGAAAAGCACAAAGTGTTGATACTTTTTAAAATCCTCTTTATACTTTAGGCTAACAAAGATTTATTTGGGTTTCGAAGTGCAGAGCCTTCAACTGCCTGGCTCCTCTCCATTTAACCAGATCCCAGTCAGGGTTCCAGAGACAGGAGCTCTCTCTACTTCTACAATCTTTCATTTTAATTGAACTTCAATTCTTTTGTTTGTTTGTTTGATTGATAAAGCTTAAAGTTAAAGCTGGACCAGGTGACCTTGAACCACTCTTTTAGTGAGATTGGTATACTCTCAAGTTGCTGGGGTAGTGTCCCATTATGTACCAACCATTTTTTCTCCAACCTTCTTTCCACTACATGTTCTTTTTTGCTCTCTCTTTTGTAGTTTGTGTTTTGTCCCGTTTGTCATCAGTGCTCTGCTTATGCTGCTCTTTTCTGTCTTTTCTTTCCCCTAAACCAAATGAGATAAATGGCTGTTGCTCTCTGAGCCTGGTTCTGCTGGAGGTCTTTTCCTGTTAAAAGGGAGTTCTTCCATCCCACCTTTGCCAAGTGCAGCTCTTGGGGCATCATCTGATTATTGGGATTCTCTGTCATACTGTCGGACAATATAAATATGATAGTTGTGTGTATATAAATAACATTATATGAACAATGGATAGAAAAATTAAAACATTTAAATGAAAGTGCACACAAAATCTTTGAATATATACAGATATTATATGTAGTCAGCCAGTATAAACACATGTGCGTGAGGGAAGAGAAAACCTTTCTGACAAGAAGATGGAGTTTTCTAGTCAGTTGCTGCCTCCTGCTGACTCTCTGTCCTACATACATATGCAGTTATAAGCTTTTGCTCTGCTAATGCCATTTTAAGTGTCAGATAAATGAAGCACATACTATACATGTTTATAGCAGTAATCCATAATTAGTTCTTCGGTTACAAAATAAAGAAAACTAAAATTTTGACCAATCTTTATTCAGAAATGTATTCTGTGAAATTAATCTCCAGAATGTTTCAGAAAATATCTCTTTTGCTTCCTTTCAGTTACAAAAACACAACAGTATTTCTTCCACTCCATGGGACCTTAGAGAGTACTTAAGAAAGTTGAAGTCAAGATATCTGTTTTATTCTAGAGCCAAATGTTATTTCGATGTTTACATTTTTATGAATGTTTATAGAGGATAATTACAGAGGATAATTTATCTGATTCTCCATCAACATCTTGACCGCCCTGCATCACGTGTTGTCCATTAGCCCAGCCCGGGAGCCACTGCCAGTCCCTCTAAAGGCCTTCCCTGAATCGCAGGCTCAGTTTATGCACACGCCATCTGCTATTACCTGCTGAAATGCTGTCAAACCTCAATGATGTGGTTACAGGTAGTGAAAAAATATTTAAAGAGGTAAAATTATAGTGAAAGTGGTCAATCTATCCATAACTACAACATTCACGCAAAGAGAAAAAATTTCAGCCTATCATTGATTTATGCTTTCACCTGCTGTTAACTGAAATTGTTGACTCCTCTTCCCCCAAATTCAGTGAAAGTTCATTCTGGTTTTCTGTATCAGAAACAAAACAGTTATAGCTTAAACTTTAGAATGTAAACATTTATGGACCAATAATTGTAATGGAGTACATAATGGACATGACTGTATAATTTGACATTTTGCATAGTGAGTACTTTTGCCTTGTTACCTTGCTGTTTAATATCAAGTTGGATTTTGAATGCAGCGATTCAATGTGAAGATTACCACAAAAAATTGCATGGAAACCTAAAAAAATGTTTGAATAATAAATAATAAACTAACACATTTGCTTTTGTTCCAAAAACTACAAAACTAAGGTTTGTAGTTGTTGTGTATCCATCATCTGTAATGCATGTTGTTGTTGTGCTTATTTGTTAGTCTTAACTGGGTTTGTAAATGCATATTTAAAATTTAATTTGGACTTCATTAGTCTGTGTCCTACTTTACAGGAAAAAGAAAGGCAGGTTATTATGCAACTTTTTTACTGGTCCGGCCAACCAGAGATCAAACTGAGCTGTATGTAACCGATCTACTAAATGTAAGTTTGACACCACTTGCTTAACCTGTGCATTATGACGACAAAGTGGCCTTGATACATTTCATTTTGCCACTGTATTATTGGTCTCTAGGCTGATCATGATCACATGCAAATTCAATTAGATGCTCAATAAAATTGCATATACAGAACCAGGGCTTCTGGAAACAATAGCAAACGTGCATGACGACAGGAAGAAACTATTGCACTTCAAAAGAAAGATAAAATCTGTCATTTGAAATGAAGAATTCATTCATTTGTAATGGGCAGTGAGCAGCATTTCTCTGGCAAAAATGACATATTAATGCCAAAGGTCAGAGGACAATGATCAGACAGCTTCTAGCTGATAGGAAAGCATCAGTAACTGAATAACTGTTTGTTACAAACAAGGTTTGCAGAAGAGCATCTCTGAACACAAAACTTGAAGCAGATGGCCTGCAGCAGATGACCACATTGGGTGTCACTCTTGTCATTTAAGAACAGGAAACTGAGGCTTACATTGCATAGTACTGGGTGACTGAAAAAATGTTGCTTTATCCGAGTCTTGACTTCTGCTCCAACATTAATTCATTGTTCATGTTTTTTCACTACAGTGCGACTGCTGGTTGACTGATGGGAGACAAGGACCCACGTTAGCAAAAGAAAGCCTGAATCTTTGCTACTTGGCAAAAGGTCAACAAAAAGAGATCAAATGATGAAACCAATGCAAACAAACAAAATAGCAAATACAGGGAACAGATCAGAGAGAGGAAAAAGAATTACACAACAGTCCAAGGATCAGGCACATGCATGCGCACACACACACACACACACACGGCTGTGTTTTCATATCTTTGTGGGGACATCCAATTGACATAATGCTTTCCCTAGCCACTTACCTTAACCCTTAGCCTAACCCTAACCATAACGTAATTGTAACCCTGACACTAAAAACACATTTTGAATCTAAAATATGCCCTGAAACTCGTGGGGACAGGCATTTTGTCCCCATAAGGACTGTTGGTACTGACAAGTATAGTAACATTCAAATTTTTGGTCCCCACAAATATATGTAAACACAGCATATACACACACACAAAGACATAAAAATAGGCATAAAAAATGCAGTTTAGAAAATGTTATTAACCCCAACAAGTAGACATTAGGAGTGCAGAGTTTAATGTTACACTCAATTAATGTAGTTACCAACCCACACTAATGTTACGCGTACCACAATCTGTAATTGGTGGACTAATGGCAGATAACGAGCTCCATTATTCTCTTGTTAAACCCCTTTACAGTTGGTGTTTTTCTGAGCTGTTTAATATGTGTAACGCGTAACTTCAGACAACCATCATCAGTGAACATAGTTCATCTTCAAATGCACAAATACCAGATTGAACTCTAACATTCAGAAACACAGCTGAAAATCGAAACATCGAGAAAATATTATTTTAGGAAAGGTTTTACTTACTTCAGCAAGACAATGTGACAATGCACAAACGTATGTAATTGCAAAAAGCATACTGTGTGAAATATTATGACATTTTGTTGATCTGATGGAATCTTAAACTTTATTTTAGCAGTTTCATTAAAGATTAACAGAGAAAAAACGTTTTCTCTAAATGTAAATCAGACAAAAATGAATTAAAAGACAAAAGCTCAGTTAAATATTAAATTGAATTACTTACATTTTATTTTACTTTTAGTGCAGAGACAAGTGGTGGTTAATGAGGAAGGAAGGACAGAACGTTGCACTGTCCTCCACTTTAAAAATGTAAATAGTCATGTATGTCAAAAATGTGAACACTCATTGGGAATGGTAGTCTAAGGAGCTTGGAAAGAAAAGCGTCTGGAATTCTTTAAGTTGCTGGAAGACGTTTCACCTCTCAACCGAGAAGCTTCTTCAGTTCTAAGGTCAAATGGTGGAGAGTCCCAGATTTAAGCCCTATGGGAGTGTCCCCCTAGAGGGACATGGACCCCCTGTTGATCCTATAACTGATCACACAAGACAAGGTGTGAAAACGGGTGTAGGTCACAATCAGCCAAGGTTTCGGGGAACCCGCTGTGAAACCTTGCCCCACCTTATCATGTGATTTCCAGAGGTCAAAAGGCCCAGGATGTGAGTAGGCGTCCCTCTTGGGGGACACTCCCATAGGGCTTAAATCTGGGACTCTCCACCATTTGACCTTAGAACTGAAGAAGCTTCTCGGATGAGAGGTGAAACGTCTTCAAGCAACGTAAAGAAGTCCAGACGCTTTTCTTTCTAAGCTCTTTAGACTACCATGACCTGGATGACTGAGAAGCTTCACAGACATTTTGGAAAAGGTAATAAATGCAACACGACAGAAGCACAAACACACTGTAACATGTTATTGATCTCTACTTTCACCCACCTGTTGATTGGTAACAGTCCAAAATAAACATATATGTCTGCAGTTTCAGATATATAAACCAGCCACACGTCAGACCTAGACAGACTTAGCAACTTATACTAATGATGGTGAGTAACTTTTTACTTTACTGTAAATGTCATTAATCTAAATATAAAACTGCAAAACAAAGCAGACTGTTCACTTATTACTGCAGATAATTTAATATTTGATTTCTAAGAAATGTTAGTTTTCAGATTTTACCAGAAGTTTGAGTTTCATGTTTCTTGTGCAGACTTTGTGTTTAATATGTAAACAGTGGTGGTCAGCTGTTTAATGACTGCAATATAAACTGTTTGCAATAAAACAGCATTTCTTTTTTATTAAAGCTGTCATTGCTGTTGCTGCTGGCTCTGTCCTCAGCCAGTCCTCAGGACATGAAGAAGCACTCAGAGGACAGAAATGGTAAAATGTAACTGGCATTATGAATTTGCAAAAGTGTCCTCATAAGTCCTTTTGTGAAAATAAACAAGTGAGATTCACTTTTGTGATACTAGCTCTAAAACTACTTGAAGATTAAATACTCAGATAAACCCACTGTACACTATGTGCTCAGTAGCAATAATCACTAATCAAACAGCTAAAGACCAGGATTCGTCAGTCTAAAGGCTGCAACACACCGAACACTACAAATTCGTCCTTGGATCATCAGTTTACCTTACAGCACTGGAATTGCTGATCTCCTGCTTAAATCTGAATTAACTCATTTGAAAATGTCACACAATAACGAGGGGTGAAATAATTCTTTAAATCTGTGGTCCACTTCATATTTACATTTTTTCTGGACCAAGACTTGGCTCAAACGTGCTTTTAACATGATTGGAAATATTGTGTCCGATAAAGTCTGACAGTCATAAGAAATTCTGAAATAAAAGTGAAATTTAACGTGAATTTGAACGACTAGGACAAAATATCATAGTCAAGTTAAAATTGTGTCGACCTTATAAAAAGAGCAAAATCTGAAGTTTCATGTTTTCACACTTGCATTTGATGATTTTTTTGAAAAAGGTTTTTGTTTTCTTTTGTACAGTGACCTCTCTGAACCCAGATCTGGAGGACAGAGGTCCAGAAATGACAGACATCTCAGTTAACACATCCGTATTAATATATCAACATCTTCTGTTTCCTGCCAAGATGAAACAGAAAAGGCAGGCGTTTGAGAATAAGAGCAATGTGAAATGGCAGACCTGGAATGGTTCCCTCCCTGATGGAGCAGTGTCAATTTACAACACATATGAGGGACGTACTGACTATGTCTGCAAAAGTGAATGCGATGCTGGCTTCTACAGCCATAGCTTGGGAGATTTCTGCCACTATCCGTATGGCGACAAAGAGTATCGTACGGGCTTATTTGATATCCTTGTGAATGAAGAGGATTTTGAGATCCTGGAGTGGAAGAAAGGTTCCCATGGTTCAGTGTCCAAACATGCAGTTAGAACATGTTCAAGTGATGAGGTTTATGTTGGAAAAAACAAGTATGGTCTAGGTAAAGTGCATCCTAGAAACACTGCATTTTTTCTACCTTGGAGAGGTAAAGAATATTGGTACAAGTCCTATGAGGTGCTGACCATCAACAGAGATATTGACGGTGAGATCATCTCTGATGTCAGGTATAAAACTAATGATGCTAAAATCATCGAGTATCCTCCAGAGACCATGCGCATCTCTTCCAGTATTAACAATGGATGTAATCCAGTGACAAAGACAGTAACTCTTTCAAAGACAGTTAGAGATGAGAAAAGGTGGGACGTTCGAGCGTCTCTCTCAGTTGGTGTCACTAAGACTTTCACTGCAGGAATCCCTGGCGTAGCATCCGCAAACATTGAGGTTAGCGGTCAATTTACATTTGACTATACAAATGGGGCAACTCATGCAGAAGAGTTCACCCACACTGTTGAAGTACAGGTCTCCGTCCCACCAAATCACTCCTGCAAAGTCAAAATGCTGGCTTATAGGTACAATGTAAACATCCCTTTTACTGCTCTCCTCACCCGAACCTACAGGAACACAGCAATTAAACGATCACACATCTCAGGGACATACTACAGCATCCAGACGGGAGAGGTCCGTGCTGTGGTAGAAAGGTGTGAATACCTAACTTCTGCACAGCCTTGCCCACAGTTGAAATAATGTGTATATATAAGTTAAACTCTAAAGTAAAACTTAATATTCCATGTTTATCCCAAAAAGAAATAAAAATGCACCAAATATTCTGTGTCATGCCATACCCTCCTGTCCTTCTACTCCTTTCATTATTCATAATTTAAATAAATAAATGAAACAAGTTGAGAGAAGCTGCTTCTGTTTTTGTAACCAAAGTACTTAGATATTATAATGTTGATTATGTTTTAAACTTCTACAGTATTACCTACCAAAAGTATTTACAGCAACTCTTCTGACTTTTTAAGTATTGACTTACAACAAATTTTCATGTTTTTATACCAGGCCCCACATTGTCGCAGTATTTAGCTTTGTTGCCTCACAGCAAGAAGGTCCTGGGTTGAAATCCACCATCTGCCCGAGGCCTTTCTGTGTGGAATTCCCCCTGTGTCTCCATGCTTTCTCACTGGGTCCTCTGGCCTCCTCTCACAGTCCAAAGACAAGCAGTTAGTGGGATTATGTTTACTGGAGATCCTAAATTGCCCACAGGTGTGAATGTGAGTGTGAATGGTTGTCTGTTTCTGTGTGTTAGCCCTGCAACAGACAGGCAGCCTTCCCAGGGAGCACCCCACCTCTCGCCCTACGGCAGCTGGGATAGGCTCCTCCCTGTCACCCTGAACTGGAAAAGTGGAAGATGTACAAATAACCCCAGCCGGTCGTGGCAGATTGCCTCCGCTTGGCTCTTCTGGAGGTTTCTTCCTATTAAATGGGAGTTTTAACATTTTACTCTCGCCAAGGTCCTTGCTCAAAGGGGTTATCTGATTGTTGGGTTTTTCTCTTTTGTATTATCTTAGGGGTTTTTTTAACCTTACAATATAAAGTGCCTTGAAGCAGCAGTTGCTGTGATTTGAGGCTGTATAAATACAATTAAATTGAACTGAACTGAATTAAATTGAAATTAACTAAATTGAATCGAATTGCTGGACTGATGTTTGAACACATTATAAATTGGCAACTGTGCTCTGCCTGCTTAATTTTTATGAAGCTATAAAAATAATTATAATTACTTTTTTTCTTTGACAGACTGCAGTATTTGATATCATATTCAAGGAATTCATCATTATAATAATGCTCAGACAGGAAAGGTCACAAAAAACTGTGACCCTCTAAGCTTTGAATCAGACTCAAGATAACATTACCTACAAGAAGCCTAAAATATCAGAAGTAACACAAAAGAAACTGTGGCCTCAAAATTAAAAGTAAGGCTAGAAGGCTAAACAAAGTCTCGCTACACTAGTAATGTAACAAACCCTCTAAACAGACAGGTCATCAACTCACTGAACAAGGTACTAATAAGCGAGATCAATCAATCATTTCGCCACACTTACAGATTATGCCTTTTCAAGAGCAACAGATGCAGGAATTGACAGAGACACGGAGTAATGACCCTTCCCTGCTGAGTGCTAGAAGCAAAAAGCCTGCTCGTCCCCCTATTTCGCCCTTCCCCCATTGTACCACTAGATGGCAGGCTTTGCCATGCGAAAAACAGGAATAAACATACTTATTGACATCCCCAAAAAGTTGATTCTGTTCATCTGGACGTAGCGTTTTCAGTGGGAGAAACGTTTCGTCACTCATCCAAGTGACTTCTTCAGTCTCAGCTGAATGCAGGTTTCCCCCAATCTTATAAACAGTACATCTGCATAATGACTGAAACCAGCCCACTGA
>VUQG01027035.1:29758-43270 GCA_015106755.1 Etia nguti | reverse complement strand
TGACCTGTCTGGTGTGTTCTTTGGACTTCATGGTGTTGGTGCTCCCAATATTCTCTTAGACAACCTCTGAGGCCGTCACAGAGCAGCTGTATTTGTACTGACATTAGATTACACACAGGTGCACTCTATTTAGTCATTAGCACTCATCAGGCAATGTCTATGGGCAACTGACTGCACTCAGACCAAAGGGGGCTGAATAATTACGCACACCCCACTTTTCAGTTATTTATTTGTAAAAAATGTTTGGAATCATGTATGATTTTCATTCCACTTCTCAAGTGTACACCACTTCGTATTGGTCTTTCACGTGGAATTCCAATAAAATTGATTCATGTTTGTGGCTGTAATGTGACAAAATGCGGAAAAGTTCAAGGGGGCCGAATACTTTTGCAAGCCACTGTATATTTATCTGAGCCTTTTTTTTTATACACTAGTTTTAACTGGATTCCCAGAGTAACTCTGTTTTTGCTTCAGTTGGAGAAGAGATAGAGATGACCCCGCTCCTGTTCACCAAAGGCTTGGTTGACTCTGGCACTTGGGGTGACAAGTACTTTGGTCGGATCATGACAGAGAGTTTGCACCTTGGGGAGGGCTGCACGCACAAAGCCAGCCAGGTGAAGGTCATCTATGGCCTGGATCCCGTCTTTGAGTCTGGAAGCACTTGCATTATTAAAGTTCGAAGCCCCATCGCTTATGGGACCAAACAGGAGAGCAACCTTGCAGAGAGAAATCTAGAAATTACTAAGCACGTGAGTTTCGCTGAAGAACTTTTGTTCAGTTTTAGTATATATGGTTAATTAGTGCTTGTTTCTGCTTTATAAAAAAAAAAATCAAAAAAAATCTCTGTTTTCCAGGAATGCAAAGTCCAAAACATGATTCGGGAATACTGCAAAATCTTCTCAGCTGAAGCAAGAGTTATTGAAAACTTTGGGCCTTCACTCGAGTAAGCACCATATATATGTTTATTCTGATAATTGAATCCATTAAAATTATTCTATATACAGTATATTACTGCTTGTGATCATCCCACTGTTACTTCATGTTGCCCACAGAGTGATTCCTCGCTATTTGATGTACCGGCCGGCAAATTCTGTGCCCTATGCCACAGTGGAGGCTGATCTTACTGGTTTATTCCTTAAGTATTGCACGATGGATGCTAAAGGGAAACTGGTTATGCAAAAGATTTCTGAGATAGAGCAGAAATGCTGCAGCTTCCAGCACTGGATCCATCAGTGGACACATGGCAATTTGTTGGTCACTCAGCTCGAGGGTACGCCACACATCAAATAATCATGAAGGCAATTATTTGAAGTAAATATTAGCTGGATCATGACCATTTAAGATTCTCTATGGCTTGCTTTTCATTTTTTCTAGGTGTTGAAACAAAGATTACAAATGTGAGAGTTGTCACCAAGTCAAAAGGGTTTGTATCGCAGTCAATACACGCAAAATTAATTGTTTGTTTGCTGCAGGAATAGCTGCAATAAAAATCCCCCCCTTTTGTTCTTCAGATACCAAGGATTGACTGAGTGTGGCTCCCCTGAGGTATTCAACCAGTTTCTGACACTCCATCAGTGCAACTACTACTGCGGGCTCCTTAGCCTGCGCCCGCTTAAGACTATGGACAGTCTCCAGCAGCCCGCCAAAGCGAAGGGCTCAAAAAGCCCTCTGCTCAACCGCAAAGCGGGGTCTACCAGCCCACAGCCCCAGCGAAAAGGACACAGCCCTCAAATTTCTAGAAAAGCTAATTCTAGCCCAAAGGTGACTAGAAAGGGTCAGGAGACAGAGGACAATAAATCAAGTGCAAAACCAAAGCCAGCAGAAATTACTGATGTCACTGTTGAAAAAAGGTAGGAAAAAGGGCCTTTTTCTAGCAATATCTCAATGCTTTTATTGGTTTAGTATTAAGTGTCACTTTCCAGTTATCAAAGGCGGCAAGAGAAAAAGAGTCATTTGTCACCCTGACATAGTAAAAACTTATTGTGAATATCTGCCCCCTGTGAGGAGTCGTCCATCCTCAGTGTAGTTAAAGGTTTGTGAGAATGTTTGGCATGATGGGCACAGAGATTTTTAAACCTCATAGTCTGCTTTTTTACTTTTACAGAAGAGGAAGCACTGAACTGACATAGCTTTTCTAAAAATCTTTGAACACCTGCCTCAGAGTATTATCAGCTCTATGAGTGGACAAACAACTCTCCAAGCAATATTTGCCAAATAAGCCAACAGGAGATGTCAGCATTGAGGTGTTTTTATTTAAAATGTCGTGTATAAAATGTACATGGCCACGATGCATGTATGTTTCACTCGCTATCTAGAATGTATTATAAGTATTATACGTAGATGCTGCATGTTCACGTCATGTACAGAATGTGTCTCGAGTAAAAGGTTCATTCATTTCTGGGTTAATATTTATTGCTAGCATTTAAACTTTCTTCACAGCAAAGTTGAGCTCATGCTGTGGAATAACAGCACCATTTTTAGATAAAAATGTTTGTGTGCACTTTTTTTTTGGCTTTTTTTTTTTTTTATTTTTTGTGACTGACTATTGTTTTTCCAATCACTTTACAGTATTTTAGAATTTTAGATGGCAAAACTGTATTTTATCTCAAAGAAAAGAACTGTTTTGGGAGTGTACCGCTGGTCAGCAGTAGGCAGAACCTTCATTAACATAACCTGTTTATTCTTATATTGTGTGAGGCCAGCAGGGACATTAGGAGACGATAAGGATGAAAACCTGCTCAGTTATCATATTAACTTTGTATTCTTGGTTAAAGTCCAACAGAGGTCAGTTCTCTCCTACAAATTACACCGAACCTGTGTGAAAATTCAGCTTTGGGAATTTGTGTCTTGATTAATGATTAATAAGCGTATTCAGAAGAGTCCAAACTAGTACATGTCAGCTGCTGTCACTTGTGTATTGACTAACTGCATGAAGCCTTATAGATGAAAGAAAAGAAAAGATGGAAATATTTAAAATTGAATATTTAAAAAAACAAAATAATAATAAATGTGTACATAAATAAATGGAGTAAATATCCAAAGTAACATGAAGAACAATAATAAATGAGTGAGGGCGCGTGTGAATGACTGAGTGAATGAATAAATGTGTCATTGGTATGTCACACTGTGTCTGCTTTTCTAAAGAAATAAATATGTAAAACAAGTCCAGTCATGAGTTTTATTTCCATATTTTTTATAGTAGTTTACATAGTTTTTTTAATATAATAATGCTGTTTCTCAGTTTTATTGGGAAATTTACATTAATCAAAATCCTTTGAGAATATTTATTAAAATATATATTAAAATATTTGTTTTGATTCCCAGTTTGGCTTTTATAAGACCGATTTACAATATAATACATGAAAGATCAAATCAGCTCAAAAAAGTTATGCATGTACTGCAGGCTTTACAAATTTACAATAAATGTGACACAAATACACAAACCGGTGTGCAAATGAGCTCCAGTGGAAAAAAGGCGCTGGGCTTCTGACTGATTTTCACATTGAAGAAAACACTGACGGTAATGCATGAATTTTAACAAATAAAATTAAGTAATACATTAGGAGGAACTTGATCACCAGCACATGAATCACCGCTGCTATGTGACAGTTTACTAAGAGGTTGTTGTTTGGCTGTTCTTTGGCACAGCATAGTTAATATTATACTGTAATGTTTTCTCTTTTGATCTACTAATGGCTGTGACTTCTTCTGGTAACAGCTCATATCTGTTTACAAAAGACAGTTTTTTTAGAAAGGCTTTTTATGTCAATCCACTCAGTTAATATTTTATTGTTTTGGTACTTCAATATGACTTTTGACGGTGCTAAACTCGTCAAAGTGGAACAGGTGACCCGTTGCCAATTTCTGTGGTGATTCACAACAACTTTGTACAAATTGTACTTACAAACCTCACAGGAAAGCTGAACAGAGGTTGATAAGACTTGTAGAAATGTTTTGCATGTGGCTTGCATACGACTGCTACGGGTTGTTCTTTAAATACAAACATCCACATCGGGCAGGCCACAACACTGACAACATTTGGAGAGAAATATTGTGGTGTTTGCTACATTGCCCCAGAATCCTTCAAATGAGACGGTCCCATTGTTTATGGTGCTGCAAAAGAATTAATTTGACACGTAAATAAAAACAACGAGATATCACAAAGAGATACTTAATAGCCTGAGTGCATATGTAGTCATAAACATATATCCGCTTTCTTCCAATTAGTTTAGCCACCCGCAAGCTTCTTTTTAATGAAAATGTAAATGCATACCTTTGAAAGAGCTCTTGACAGCATTCTGTAATGTTTGAAAGTGTGGCATTGAAGGGTGATCCGTTAAAAACCTCCACACAGTCCAATGGAGGAACAAAGAGGATGCCTGAAAAATCAGAGCGAGAGCTGCTCGGTAAAAACTGCACAGAAAGATGCTGTGGAGATACACTGGAAACAAAACAAACTAACAGAACTTTACCTGCAATGCAAGCATTCACGAGAGATACACAAGTCCCGGTGATCATGGCTCTAAACACCAGAGCTGAGATGTCATTTCTTCTTAATGGGCATATAGATGCTTGGAGAGAAGAAAACACACAGCGTCAGAGAATCCATTACTGACAGAATACATTCTGGATCAAGGCAAAAATGTGACAATGATATGATTTAATACTCACAAAGACCTCCAATCACAATGCCCAGTGAGCTGAAATTGGCAAACCCACAAAGAGCATAAGTGGTGATGATTTCTGATCGGACCTGAAACAAGAAAAAAAACAAAAAACCCAATTTTTCCCGCTCACATTCATACTGACAAAATGTAAAATATATTCGGAACTAAAAACATTTACTCACGGATATCCACTGTCTTTCATCTCCAATAACCTCAGCAAGTCCGTTGAGCCTGTTTTGCTTCAATTTAGATAATTCCTCATACGCCACAAACTCATTGAGGAAGAGCTTTGTGCCAATTAGCTTAGCCACAACGAAACTCTCGTCGTATGTCACTCCCATCATAAAGGCCACGGGCATAAACACGTAAGAGCAAATTAACTACAAAGACAAGATAAGGTTACTTATAATTTGTTAGACTGATATCTTAAATTCTCAGAATAAGGAAGACGCAGTAAATCAAAATGTCAAGCAAAGTTTGTGTGCATAACGGACTAATGTTTCCCTAAGATAAAACACACGGAAATAAGCTTACAACTCTAACTTTATGGTTTCTTTCTTATATTCACCCCACCCAGCAAAAACAAGCCAGAGTTGGTTTATCTTTGCTGGCTGGGGTGGCGAACATGAATCACTAAATAGGAAGTTTATGCTGTAAATATGAAAATTCTAACTTATCTAAATACATTTGTCAGAATAAGTAGTTGAGTATTTATTTTATACTGTCATAAAGCAAGTCAAAGGATATTAAAATACTACATGTCACACAGTTATGATATAATTATTTAAATGATCAAATACAAGTATTTATTATTAGATAACTTTAAAAATATAATTCTAAAATCTAAGGAGTTTAAAAAATGATCAAGATACCACATTAACTTTCTGTTGCTAACACATACCTGAAATGTGACATTAGGATATCCCACCATTCCTCCAAGCCATTTCAAAGCTGAATTTATGAATCCGAGGATAGCAAGAAAGGCTATAAGATTTGCTGCGATGTTGGCAACAAGCCCTATTGATGCAGATGCTCCACTGCTGACTGCCTCCAAAATGTTCTGCTCATCACTGAAACATTAAAAATAAATAAATATATGTAAGATATTCTGAAAACAAACACACACAAAAAAAGAAAAGAAAACATTATGAGAAGAAATTTAATTGTGTACACACCCAGAAGCCACTTTGATGCTCTGCTTTGATTTAAAGCGACTCTCCTCTGTTTCTGGGTAAGAAAGCTTAGAAATTGCCAGAGCACACGGAGCAGCCATCACAGAGGCTGATATCAAGGAAGATGCATCAATCTGTGAAATACAATTAAATAACATGTAAATGATTAGAGTGATTACAGCAGTGATTAGCAACACAGTCAGTGTTGCTAATACATTTGCATGCTTTGAATATGTTGTGACTTGTTAAAACTACCCATCAACCAGACAGGCACATATCACATATCAAGTCACGTAAATTGCTTTTAAGGTTCCCTTTTTCCTATATCACAAATTGCTGACAGCAAAAAAAGCTGTCGCTAGTAAGCAAAACCTGGGTAAACACAATCGCTGATATTAGTCCTCATTATCCTTTTGTAATGCTCATTCAGCTTTTTACTCAGATAGAAACCTCACTTTAGATAAGATATGGAGCCACACCTATGTCTCTACCAGCTAGCATCTTTTCCTCTATAAATCTGGGTCATGATGCTTGTCAGCAGAACTACTGAAAACTATAAATTACTCTGTACTCTCAGAAACCTCAGAGGCTGTTTTCTCTCAGCTCTAAGACCTAACTGGAACTGAATTAAATCTGTATTACGTATTCAGGTGTATTTCTAAGTATGTGCAGTCCAGAGTTCAGCTTTGGGCCCATTTTTCTTTCCTTTTTCTTTTTCTTTTTAATCCTGCCATTAGTATTTTTACTGTTTCTTTATTTAACATTGTTTGCAAATAACTTCATAGCCTCAGTCCAGACTAATCAGCTGCCTTATCACAGTTTGTGTTCCTACAGTAACTGAGAAACAGTGCTGTGCTTGTTCCCTCTCAGCAGTTTAAATAAAACAACAAAGGTCCTTGAGCCAGAATTCAGTACTGGCTATGCTCCTCACTGCAACGTTTTTAAAAACTTTTTTTACACTCAGAGTGTAAATTGCTTTTGCTTTTTTAACTTACGGTTGAATCATACAGTTCTGTGGCTGCTGTTTTGTTTTTCACATTCCTATCTTTGTCTTTTTTATGCACGTTATGTTTTTATTGTATACTTCTGTATGGGATAAGATGCATTATGCTAGTATGAATATAGATTCGTATTAAAAGTTTTATCTCACCCCAAATGAGATGAATGCTCCCATAACACTGCCCGCAATTGTGGCGAATCCACCAGTCATAACAGCATGGATCTCTGATTTGGTCATATCCTTCAAATAGGGGCGAATCAGCAGCGGTGCTTCAGTCTAATGTACAAAAAAACATTTATTTTTTTTATGCACTTATTCACAACTGCATGCACAAAAGTTCAAACAATGATGTTCTTAAAATAGTGTTGAATAAAATGTTGAAGCAAGAAGTACCTGCCCAACAAATATATTGCCTGCCACGCTCAAGGTCTCTGTGGAAGAGGTTCCCATTGTTATCTGCATAACCCACGAGATCTGCATGGACAAAAATCGTGACCCTTAGTAGCAGATTATTACCACATAAGCAATATGAACACAGAAGCATTCAAGATGCTGCCAGCAGTGTATTTGACCTTCAAAATGAGCCACTGCATAATCCCCAAATAGTAAAGGACCGACATCACGCTGCTAAAGAAAACAACAATGGGCAAAGCCTGAGGAGAAATCATAAAACTCAGGTTACCGATGTTCAAGTTAAATAATTTATATTCATGGTTGAGGGTGCATTCATTTACTTACTTGAAAAGCAAAAATGTTTCCAATCAGATCGCCAAAAACAAACGATGAACCTTCTTTGGTGTAGTCGAGAAATATCTGAAATTACATTTTTAAAAATGGAAGCTCGGGATTAGATTTCATATATTATTCATTTGCTGAGTAAATGAATTCATGACATTTCTGATGCACATACCAATACATTTTACTAAGGTAAATAAATTCGCCAATTAGTAGAGATAATAGGCTGTAAAAAACACTGTATATTAATTAGCAGGCCACGTGCGTGTGCACACACTCAACCCTTGGAGGACCAAAGAGTAAGGGTGAACACCGTAATAAAGCAGGTCTAAAGATAAGCATGTGTGGTAACTAAGTTAAAGAACATGAGTCCAGACTGTCATGTCATACAAGTAACATCTACAATTTAAATTGAAGGTAAATAGATGATAAAAGAACTGAATGAGTGTTAATGTTACTTGGAAGTGTTATGCTGAATCGTTGTGGTGTCTAATGTTGAGGTTAATCGCTAGTGTAAATCACCTTTTTATGAGGCACCATTATAATTTGATTGACAATGAAATGCTCATCCTCATATAATACCTGCACTTGTTTTCCAAGCCACTCGAAAGCTATAAATCCAGGCTCCGTTCGTATAATAAAAAGGCCAAGGCAGAACTGTATCCCGAGACCCCAAAACACAGGCCTCCATGATACCTAAAACAAAATATGAAAAGAAAAAATGCTTTGGCCATGAGATACATAAAGAAGCCTCCATAAAATTCAGTATTATTCCAAGGAAGCAACTCAACTAAACTGTGAGATGATAGGGGCACAAGGACAGATCAGAGATAACTTGAGATATGACGCCCAAAAATGTTTCGAAAGAGATGTCATCACAGTAAAGGCTCTGACTTAGTGGAAAACTAACCATTGTCCTGTGTGCTGAGAAGAGGAATATAAGCACGATGAACATGCAAACCCCGCCAAATGAGATAAGCTGGGTAGGACGCTTGCTTGTGTCTAAAGCGAGCCACACCACAAGCAAGACCACAACCACCAAAATGAAAACCCTGGAAAACACATTAAAGCCACACATCATGACTTAACAGTCACAAGGAGTTCCTTCATAAAGAGTCTGTTCTTTCACCAAACTTTAAATTCATTCACCATTTTATCCATTTCAAGTTTGATTTAAACCATCTGACAGCGGGCTTGAAACAGCGACTGATCCTTTTCCCCTGGTACTTCTTCAAAAGTTCCAGTGATACAGCAGCAACAGCCAAACAGGTCAGGACTACAAGGGCGGTGGCCCTCTTGAAATCCAGCACACATGCCGCAATGAAGTAGGCCACATAACCTACAGAAGAGAAAAGCAATTCATCATGATCACTGTCTATACTGAAATTAGTTTACGCAAAGAAAAGTCACAAACCTTCCCTGTGTAAAGGATACCATGCAGAACCCTGCTGTACATATCTATATACTGTTGTAGATACCTATACATTATTCATAATGCTGTCAGTTCCCATGCATATCGCACACTGCATATAGAGGAAGTAGTAATCAATCCCTTATTTATTCCATAATGTATTCCAACACCTTTGCACTCTGCACCACTGTATATATGAATATAAATGTGCTGTACAGGTTGCTATTGTATCTTTGTTTACTTGGGTAAATAGAGTGAGAGCAAAAAAAAAGAAAACAGAGCCCCATTCTTTGTACGTGCACAAATACTTGTCAATAAAGTTGATTCTGATTCTGATACATATCTGCTGAATAAACTGATGTTTCATAAATTATTACCTGCTCCGAGTACACCCAGGACAATGTATTTGAAGAGTTTTGAGTGAGCCTTGATGTAATTCTCTGTGGCATTAACTGGTCCGGAAACTTTGCTGAGGTACAGAAAAAAAAATCAAAAATCAGAAGTAAAGTCAAAAACATGTTCACTGCAATACTCTCGAGTAATTAGAATCTTATTTCAACTTATTTCAAGTGGTAGTGTATACACTATTATGACAAAAGTACTAGGTCAGCTACATGCTACACCTACAGGAGGTGTTCGACCTATGGAAACCCAGGCCATGAAGTTCCCCGCATTCGGTTTTTGTGCAGATGTTAATCCCAGAGGAGGTTTGGAGCTGTGCTGGCGACCTTTAGAGCACTTGGTGATCCCGCTCTGTAACTTTAGCCGCTTCGTTGCTGAACTACTGTGGTTCCTAAAAACTTTCAGTGTGCAATAATACTTTGAGAGGAAATTTCACAAACGGACTTGTCGCAACTGTGGCCTTGTGTTCCAGTACCACGCTCAAATTCAGTGAATTCCTTAAAACTTTCTTCGACAGATGTTTGTAAAGGCAGAATGCATGAACAGGTGTTTATTTTAACACAACTGTGGCAATGAGACTGAAAACACCTGAATTCAAAGAGTAAGCGGTACTTACCGCAAGCGGTACTTGCGTGGACAAAATACTTTTGTCCACGCAGGTTATTTTATACAACATTAAATACATATCTTGGACTAAAAGAATCAAATCTTATCCGTCACAGAATACAGTTGCACAGATTTTGTTTTGTAAACTATACACACAAACTGTTGAGTAAATAAATACAGTACAGAGGCATAAGGCACATGCTATAAAAAACTACACCCAGAAATACAGCACTCACATAAAACTGTAGGACTAGTTCTATAAACAGAAACAACTTGAACTGACACACCTGAGGTATGATCCCAGTCCCTTTTTAGGCTTTTTGGTCTCACTTTTTATGCTGCTGTAGTTATTAATGTCGTCCTCCTAGGAAAATACAGGTAATTTATTAAAAACATGTTTCATTTGAAAGTAAAACACAGGAGAACATAACACATACCTGTATTTCATAAGCATGGTTGTCCACTCCGTTTCCAGTGTTGTGGCTTATCTTTTCGAGCTGGACATCGTTTTGGGCCACTGAAAAACAGGATCATTATTCACTTCTATGCAGCTGCCTGTGGGAAAGCAGCTGCAACTTGAACAACCAGGAGAGACCAGTAAGTGACAAATCACATCTCGATTTTTTGGGTTTTTTGCTTTTAGCTCTGTGAGATAAAGAAAGCTTAAAATATGTCCACATAATCCCGAAATCTTATGTGAATCTATATGAAAATTGTTCCACAAAAATACAAATTCACAACTGCAGAACAAACAGCTTAATTCAAGGAAAAGCAGAGTTAATGGCTTACTCATTGTGCGTCCTCCTAGACCCAGCTGTCAAATGCTGTGCTGTAAAATACACTGCAGGGAAACACACTCTGCCCTCAATGAAACATCTTATCATTAATTAACAGACACGTAGCGTACTGCTCCGATCCCTCAGGAAGTACACAGCGGAGATGTTTGTGTCATTCAGGAGGAATGATTTAACGCTCCTTATGAAGCAATACTTTTGAGACGTGAAGCTGGCCATGTTTTGCATTTCCTAAATTGCTGGAACAACAGAAGATGAATCTTGAGTTGGCTCTTAAGAGGCTGATATTAGGTAATTCGGAGAGAAACACAGTAGGTCAGCCATGACTTCATCTGTAGGAGGTTGTTATCCACCTATAAGTCATAGAAAGCTCATATTTGTAAATTTCTAAAAATCTAAAAATACGTTTGTCACAAGCTTCTGAATAATCAGCATGATTAATAACAAAAAGAAGCCCTTATATCACAGACAGAATAAGTCTATAGTTATATTACTGTAGCCTACCTTAAAAATAAAGCTCTGCTTGTGGCTGATAACCCTTCAAAAATAGCATAACTCTCAAAAAGTGAACACTTTACATTTGACTGCAACTATTTTATCCCTGAAAGGCTTAAAGGATATAAGACACTTTTTGGTAAGTCAACATCAGCAGTGTCAAGTTAACTCGTATAAAATCTTTTTTTATAATTATTTTGAAGAGTAAGCACACTGAGTACTTCAGAATCAGAGAGCCTTGAAATCAGCTGCAGCTGCTATCTGGTCAATTAAGTATATTGCAGCGCAACCCGTACTTTACTTTCATGATGATGATTCACGATTGGGTGTAGTGGCAGCTGTTTGTTCCGCTTTCACCTGGTTAAATATAATCTTGTGTAACACATAAAAATTTACGATTCCTTTGAAATACAGTTAGTGCATGCTTGGTGACACTCAGTGGGGACTCGGTCTGTCTGGAGGAAGTGATAAAGGATAATTAATATTTAAAAGCGCAGGCCATTTGCCTTCAGTTAGCATTTAGAAAGCTTGGCACCCTGAAATCCATTAACAGATATTAATGATCAGTAACAGATTTTGTGACACAACATTAAATACACTGAATCAGCAGCCCGAGGACTTGTTTTTATGTTAATTTCCCCAGCAGACTCAGTTTGGCAGTCAAATGGGAATAATGTACCATTACTGCAATAAGAAGCCCTCTACTTTATCCAGCCTTAAACTGAATTTGATAAGTCTGTCAATTTATATTTAAGTATCTATGATTTTTTTTTTAAATTCACAAACGAGCAAAATCAGTTTGTTTTATCTCTCAAATATCCGTGCATACAATCAATAGCATGTTACTTCTATTACGTTTACACTAAATAAAGCCTTTATTTATTTATTGTTAGCTGATGACTAAGTGCATGCGCCTGTAAATTTAATGTGAATTGTTGTCAGTTCTGGAAACCTTGACTAACGGGAAGGAAGCGATGGAGCTTTCGTAGCCCTCCGTCATGTCTTACAGGACACTTATATAGCGTCTTCACTAAAATACTATCGGTTTCCCAAATCAGAGGCTGCTGAGGTCATGGATCTTTTAGACAATATCACCCTCCTCACCAAATTATCAGCTGGGCAATACGTAAACACAGCCAAAAACACACGATTACTTAAATGGCCCATAAATTTTTAATACCATTGACATATTGGGATGACTTCCAGTTTACAGCATGATTTGTGACATTTCACAGCATGGATCTGATGAACATTGTACCAATTAACTGGAAGCCAAATTAACTTGGTAACTGGTGGTTATAGTTATGTTTGTATATTTCTGATAGGATTAATTTTATGTATACGAATAACTGTATACAGATATCACGGTTTACAAAACTCTAATTTAAAGGTATTTTGCTGAGAGATTTTTGCCAGGCAGACGTGTCTGATGAAAGGCACTGTTTGGTTGCATTTTGGGTCGTTTGGAGCTTGACTTTTTCTTTAAAATTCACCCAAATTAGGAGGACAAGGCTATATTTCTGTGTTTACTTTTCATTAACCAAAGACAAGAGCTTTAAGAAATCCGAAACAAGCTTTCCGACACCTATAGTAATGTTGAATCTTTTGCAATTGCAATATTATTCGTGTTCGGTGCATCATTATATATCAAGGTGGGGTTTTTTTGCATTTAATTTTAATATTGTTAGCATTACCCAACCTTACCGAACACAGAAGCTTCGTCGTTTGTGAGTTGCAACTCCGTCCTGAACCTGAATAAATATTTTAGTGGACCTTTAGTACTATCGTTGAAAGCAGTCTCTCCCGCTACAGCCTCAGGTCTGTTAGACAGCGCCGAGGGTTTGAATCTCCCACTGAAGAAAAGGAAAACGAAGTTAACGTTAGTAGCTTGTAGCTTAGCTATGAAACCTTAAAACAGCTTAGCCTAGCTTTCGAATATTTAGTGCAGACAGTTAAATGGCTGAGTAGCTAGTTTACTAGAGCTGTTAAACACACTCGGATCAAATGGTGAGCACCCTGTGTATCATTACGTGGCGACTTTACTCGTTTGGCTGAATTATTTATGCTGTAGCATGTTGCTAAGGTAGGGGCTAACTCGCTAGCTTAGCTCCATTATACAGCTAACTTGTTAGCTGGCTCCTGTGTGCATCTTTCATAGAATTTGTCCTGTGAGTGGGTTGAAAGTCTGTGCTATCTGTTAAATCGCTTGTGTTGTGCGTGGGTTTTTTGT